>QNGE01000037.1:417907-515245 GCA_008508345.1 Paragonimus westermani | reverse complement strand
AAACCGCGTGGTGGTCAAGCAACAACGTGGTCACGAAATATGCATACCTTGACTGCTCCATTGAGCAAAATGGGCAAGCATCGCCCACCTGGATGGGGTCCACGTGATCACTCAAACCGCTGGTTAGAGACGCTTTCCGAGATGGCGATGTGTCGCAGTCAATGGCGTACGTGTATCCATACCATTTCTAGTTCTTCCATTTAGTCTTCTTCAATCTTTGTTGTCCTTCGTAGTACACTTTCCTTCTAGGATATTCCACGTCACTGTTGAGATGAGCGGCGCCCCGAGCCACAGTGCCCTTTGGTCAGGCTCATGGCTGTTCTGATGATGACGATTTTATCCACCAGCAGCTATTATGTAAGGCAGATTGTACGTGTTACATGCTGACCTAGACAATACTAATCAATCCGGGTTCCAACTAAATGGTCAGAACCAAATCAAATCCATTATGCACATGCAAAACTAATCGCGGGATCGAGGATTAAGGTTTGTTCGGTATTCCGAACTACAAATTACCATGCGGCTTCTTCGCAGCTGCCAGATTGGAACAGATGTTAGTGCACTTGAGGTTCCGTACCAAATATCTGCGAACGTATGTAACCGTTTCTGGACTCATTTAAAGCAGCTGAATAAAAAACTTCAGATGAAACTATACATTACCCGCACGATTGAAGACCAGAATATAACGTGATCTTGAGCAACATAATTCCACAGTGCTTGCGTATGGCTGTTGCTTCGAGTGGTATTCCATTTCGAGACGACGTCGTACATTCCGCAAACCATTAGAGGTGAATGACAGGTCGAAATCACAGCTCACAGCTTAGGGAAAAGGCTAATTAATAAATAGTGTCGCCACATTTTGAGCTGGGGCCGTATGTCTATGTGAAGTAATAAAACTCTTAAGTACGCAGGATGTCTCTGAGTACAATGTGCACTAAATCTTATGAAGAAATTCAGTCCCACCAACCCAACGAACACTCTCCTTTATAGGTCCGGGGAAAACATCTTTTAACTTTTCCAGTTTCCAGCATACTACTCCGTGTATCGCTGCATTCACTTTAGTCTATTTTAATTCTGTAGGTATGGAAATTATTCTGCAGGAAATACCTACCCCTACCTTTTTAATACATCTTATATCTGCCACATTCCACAACATTTGAATGTACCGAAATTGTTTGTTTTATAGAAAATCCTATACTCAGATCAATAAACGCACTCCGGCAAACCGGTCGACTACTGACGAGCTTCAGCAGGAGCGAAAATTGGGATTAGGGTTTCGTTCCAGAAAACATTTGCTAGAAAATGTATCACATTGCTAATAATGAGACCAAGTGTGGTGTCTCATCATCTGTTTGGACACTGACAATCAGGATTTGTTAATAAACACACGGTGTAATCGCAATTGAAACAACAAGCCTGGATATAGCAATGTAAGGTGCCTTGTTTTGTTCCTTCTACTCATAACTTCTCGATCAGAGCCTGTCCTGAAAGTAATGTAGGGGGTATTCTTGAATATTTTTCTCAGGCGGAACGCACAAATTTTTTTCACTCCTGTGTGTGTACACACACACTTCAATTATGCGCTGAAATCTGTCCTTGCAAAACTGAATTCCCCGCTGCCATGTCGTCATAAGCAGGCTAGGTCTGTTTCGTGGAATTACTGGGTTTTACTGATGAGTAGTCGGGGATTTGGTTTATTTTCACGTTGACAATCACTCACATTTGATCGCAGCCTTTACATTCAGATAGACTTTTCAGCCAGCCTCTTTCGAAAAGAAGCACTAGACCCTTGTTTCGCTCTCATTTGAGCTCGTCAGTAGTGCATGTCCTTGTCCAAAAACGTCTAGAGCACATATGAATGATGATTTCTAACTCAGCGTGTTGCACTGGTTCGAGGCAACGGTAATGCTCACACTATCATTTTACTGAGACACTGCTTGCTACCCTGGTGAACCCATAGCAATATATTTTGCCATGCCTAATGATGACTAATCAAAGCTGAACCGGTCTGCTCCGGCTTTTTCCCGGTACCCAAAATCAACGATGAAATTTTGAAACACTAAATGAGTTTGATCCGCTTAACCAATGACAGGAGAAAACCTGTCGTCAAACATCGCCACCTACTGTACGATATTTGGTTTACTGTCAAGCTAAACAGTTAGGTTTCATCAACAAACTAGGTTCTATCATGACCGTCCAGGGGCTTAACTCTACAGGTTCAAGCGTATAGTTTTACTTTTGTCATTCGCTTAGGGAAAACCTTATATTTTTTGTAGTATGCGGGTGACAACAGAGTTGAAAGTTCTTATCAGTTCCAACGCAGACAAACCACCCCAGTTGGCAGACGGTCAGTGAGTAATGATTAAGAGTACTGATTAAGATTACTGATTGTTCCAAAAGACACTAGCAGTCCTTAATTTATACCGTGCAATAGAACGTTGACTTAGATGACCGGGTCAAAAATGGATTCTGTTTCCACGAAGTGGCCTGCGATGCAGTGATGAACGGACATTTTTTATACTAAAATTGGTTATTCAGGACAGTTTCGTGGAGGACGAAAATTTTAAGTGGGTGTATAGTTTGTCGAGGTGTTAGGGGTTGTTGTGATACAGTGGCAAAAGTGTGACAACATTTCGAATATTGGAATGCGTAAGTGGAATGTCGCCGAAGCGCGCATAATGAGCATGTCGGAGAGGCACGTGGCGTGTAAGCGTTATTCGCTAAACGAGCGTTGATGGCTAGAGCGGAAAATACAACTCCCGAATAACGCCTTAATAGTTCGTTTATTTGTATACACTGAGCCGGATGATAGATGGAACGCCGACATCACGCACTGACAGTTTGCTTACGCGCTACCTTACAAGGTCAGACTGTACAAAAAATGTAAACTCATCTTAAATGAACTTAGAAATGGCTGAAACACAAGGCGAAGAATCGCACTTCGAGTTGGAATATGAAAGCCTTTCCAAATTTGAGGTGCAAGTCAGTGTCATTGTTAAATCGAACTGCGTTAGAACGGGGAATGGAGTTTTTCCTTCGCAGGCTATATAACAAGATAGTTAGCGACCGCCTCAGTGGCAGACTGCGAACAGGAAGTCGTGAATGTCAAAACCAGTGAGAGTGGATAGACGATTTGTTCTCAAAGGGACTCACCAAGTGCTACTGCAGATGTCACGGTAATTAAATCAGGACCGACAGCAATCATGCAGCAAACCAATCTGAATGCGAGATGGTGCATGATATTACCTTGAAGAAAAATAAACCAGGAGGACCGAACTAGTTGTCCTTCCCTCATTTGGATTTTTGTACATTTCGGTATTATGCTGCTAGATATGGTGTCCCTTCTGGTGGAAGTTAACTGGCTTACAAAGCTTCCTTGCAAAGAAGACTTTGAAGCAAATCCGTTCTGACAACAGGTACGCCAGGCCAACTCGACAGTAAAGGAACATTCCAGCTACCATCATCATAGAGTAAATAGAGTGAAAGCCTATTCTTGGGTTGAGCCATTTATTAACGTCACCGTCGATAAATAGCTTACACCTTCCAAGGCTGTCGTATCTTCAGGACAAAACCATGAAATAGGGAACCCGAGTGTATGAAAAATCATTTCGGAAAATAAATTTCAGGTAGATAAGTTTGTCTCGTAAAATCGCATTCACCTCACCCAGATAGGTTGACGAAATATATCTGTCAACACTTTAGGCTGCCGCCGCAACAAAAAGAATGATCATTTATATGTGGACCAAGAAAGAAGATGGAAAATGATGCTGCTGACTACAGCGCAAAAATCATACAACACAAGTTAAGGTCCTCTCTCATGTGGCATACGTGTGCCAAATATGAAGGGGGTACGATTCATATAAAATAGTCTGAAATTACCGTTCAACTTTACCATAGGGAGTAACCACGTTTTTTCTCATACTGGTTCCAGTTTAACCTGTTTTATTGCACCAGTTTTGTTGGTTGAAAAACATTCGCTCCAAAACTTACTTTCGATCACAAAGCAAATGACCCGATGAGTTACGAACGTGGAATACGACAGACAAATCAGATATCTATAGTGCACACTTTCTATTCTGCCCAGAGTCGGCATCCTTTTAATCTAAGTGTGAAGCATCAAATATTTTCATGTACATTGGCATCAGACTTCTAGATTTTTAAATTCTCAATTCGCAAACAGTAACCTGGAAGCAAAGCATTGAACAGAGTGTAGGTCAGCGTAATTCAATTTCACCAGGGTAGTACACTTCAGGAAATGTTCCCTACACTCTGTTTTCCGTTGTTCAGTAAGTCACTGAACGTCAACTTTTCATTTAAGCCTCTAGATCACTAACTAGCTGAAAGCGTACTGTTGATGTCGCCAACTTAAAGTACTTTCAGGAAGTTTGTTTCGGGTTTCTTGTAAGTAAACAACAGCTGTTCAACGGGCGATTATTGATTCATGAAGATCAACGAACAGCTATTTAGTTCAAAAAGGCGAATATAGCTGTAAAAATTGCACTACTTTATGAACAGAAATGAATTTCAACTTTACGGAGTTACACGGCAGCCTTTCTTCAGCACCGGTTATCACCTCCTGTATAAGTTTTAATGTCGGGTGCGTGTGCCTGAATGTTTTGGTCGTGCCCTTATTAGAAACACAGACATTTAAAAACTTAGTTTTCCTATCTTTAACTAATCTGTCTTGAACAGCTATTTTACCGTCTTATATCTTCGTTCACTGTTTAAAGGAATTATTTATGAATTTCGTAATCCGTTATGTTGCTATCACGAAGTGTCATTATTGGCTGAGTTCTTCGAGGACAGAATTACACAACGCAAATGTTGAGGTTGTTTCCAAGTTGTTTGCACCCAGTTCTCATCAAAAACAGGCGCATCCAAGTTATGATTGATTACATGCAGACCGGTTGCGTTGGACGTTTAAGAGAACATTATATGACAAGGTAGTTATTGTAGAAAAATGTGACTTCCTTGTTTCATTTTACTCACTGTACGTAGCAATGAACGATCGACGTGTTTTTTGTCTTGGCCGTGAAATACTGTTGCCCTTAGATAACAGACATCAAACAATTGACTATTAAATTTTTGTTGTCACAGTGCTTACAATTTCTCTGACGGGAGGATACTGTTGACTGATTCCAGGTACAAACTGTTCAATCACTTCGCACAAGAATGTCTTTCGCACAGTTCTCACTATACACACACTTTGCCGAGCGTCCTTCTTATAAGTCGCAATTTTGGATCCTATTTCTTTCGCGTTTCATCTTAACCTTCAGCTAATTACACTGAAACATGAGAAAGCAGAATATATGCCAAAAAAATATGCATGAAGGTAGAGATCTATGAACCCGCACTCTAATCAGAATTTCTGCTAACATTCGTTCCAATTTTGGCAAAATTTTGTACACCAGATATTTGTATCTATTTGCATCTACTCTTTTTTCTAGTGTTCATGGTTTTGTCGCAGGCCCGATGTTCACGAATCTGTCCCATAAAAAACATTATCAGATTTCAACGCAATTTGGTCATAATAAATTATCTGTGGCTAGATAACGTGTTTTTAATCACCTCTTATGCACGCATTACAGACAACGCGTGTAGTTCAGCACATTTTTGCTCTCATTGGTAGATTGAGTTAAGAATGGATGAATTATTCCTGTTTTGATCGAGCGTGATCGTTTGAATGATGAAAAACCGAAAACGAGTTGTTCGCTACACCATTTTTCTGATGAATGAAATTCATTTGCAGTTAAAAAGTTGGTTTGGTAAATCTCCTTTGAACCGGTGTACTTTAAAAAGCTACTACAGACTGGTTCAACGGGTTGAATCGAAAAAGTAAGACTTAAGTTTCATATGAAACAATCTCTCTCAACCTATTAGAACTAGTCTGAACATCAGATGGGTGACAGAGGTTTGTTATGAACGTGTCACGACCATATTTATGTCTTCATTCTGCCCCTTATTAATCCCGGCTTAAACTTGAAAACGTGAAAGCTTATTTCACGAGAACCACCCTTGACAATGAGAAACAACTTTACTTGGACTGCTTGGAGTTACCCTAGCTCAGGAAGTAGCTGATTATTGGTTCGGATAGTTATTACACCAATATCCTTGCTTTCGATGTTCTGTCTTTGCGCACGACATTTCTATAATAGACATAGTCACACTAACGTTCCGGTAAGATCTTCAGAAGAACGATCGCCTCCTGTGGACCACGTCCACCCTCCAACTTACAGCCAGTGCTACACAGGTGATAGAGATGTCCAAAGTTAGAAAACTTTTACAAGGGAGCAGCTTAGAATTTCACTTTTATTGCCTTGAGCAGTCATTAGATTGTCTAAGTTTCCCACACGGTCCCACATGTCATTACATTCAGTTATCATTTTTCAGCTTTGGCGGTACTCGACATAGATACGTCAAACCCCGTCTACCTTAGAATGCTAACTAGCTTTCGCATTCTACACAGTATGTAGGGTAGCTTGAATGCATGAATTGTGAAGAAACCATTGACAGTTTAACAGACCAATCCCGTGTTGGTAACGCTATTTGTTTGTGTTTTTTTACTAGGTTTACACCTCTCCTGACAAATTTCTATCCTAGTGTATGCAGAGTGGAAGTGTTATCTCCTGCGATTTTGTAGCGGCGCATTCTTTGTGTGATGTGCACGGCCCCCCGCGTCAGTCAGTTTTCCTCAGGGGCTGCTTCCTGAGATTGTTTAGCATACACATGTAAGTCATACTCTCACAACCAGGCAGCATCACAGGCGATACAATAACTGTATTCGCCTCATATGATTAAGCAGCTTATGGGGTTAAAAGGAACAACTAACCGCAGATGGCCTAGGCTGCTTACAGAGAGTGACATTGGGTCCACTTTGGTACCGCAGGATAAGAAGTCACACCTTACCGTTCCACATTAACCAGATTGTTGTTAAGCTTAAGCAGTCTGATATCTCACTTGACAAAGCAGATAATGTTAGAGCAATGCAGAGCTCAACCTCAGAGTGGCCTGCTCTAGCTATAATGGAAAAGGTAAGTCTACTCGAGCGGTCACCATTACGAGTGATTCCGTGGCAGCCTGCAGCTTGCTAATCATCGGAGTTTGGACGATATTCTGTCTTACGCAGGACTCTGCACCCTATTACATTCTCCAAATACCATCAACATTAGCACCTTCTAAATGTGTATATGTGTGTAATTTAGCTCTCACTGTTACACGGGTAAAGTGAACCACGGTGTGCGTCGTTCTGTTTGAGAAAGTGTTACATTGTTACTGATGTTGAGTAAGTGTTGAAAATATCTCACTGTCGACCACCTCACGTCTGCATACACAATGAAACATGCTGACGAGTTCCATTCGTTTCTGGATTATCGACGACAAATCAAGTCCTTTCAATACACCGTGTTGTTAATGGCTCAAGGTTACACGTAGCTGAGGTTGGTTTTCCGCACCGGGTATATACAGATGAAAGGGATTCAGTGGGCTTATACGCAACCTGGAGCAGTGAGGCACAGATAGGCAGTTGCCATGATAACTCCGTAGTGGAAACATAGTTGGGTGTTGATGGGTTTGTTTGCAAAGCCTTGAATTCAACGCACTGCTTGCAAATGATTTATAATTTCATATGTACTTCTGTACTGCAGTACACCTCGCCCTATTTTTCCAGTAAACCTCTTCCTGGATTGGAAATTATCACTGAAACCTTCGAATTTTGATTTGGGATGATAAATTTCCCGCCTAGCCATTGCTGACTGGCTGGACTAAGAGAGTCTTCCTGTCATACGCCCTTAGGTTCACACCAGGTGCCGGGTGTGTGAATGGGACAGCAAATGGTGCAGTGCAAATCACTTGTAATGACAAGTTGCTTGCCAAAGCATCATTTTTGCTTCCCGCAGATATTGCGATGTGCAGCTGCAGCTTAATTCTCTGAATTTCCATTGGTCTTTAAACAGCCGATGAATAAACCCTTCTGACTGTCAGTTCATGTACAGTGGGCCTTATTTGTACAAATAATCTTGTGACCGCGAAAGACTGTAATGTTAACTAAGAATAGTTTATTGTCATTCGTCTGTTAACTTAAAAGTGAAGTAAGTAAAATGAATATAAAAATATAAAACTATTGTATTTTCACTTTCTGAGAAAATCGCCGAAATCAACTATGCAAAACTTGACTCACTGTTTTGTCGAACAGATTAACAAATGACTGGCGGTAATGACCAAGTATGTGACAATATTTTATCTTATCAGCAAAGTGCACTTACTGGCTTATCATCCTGCGTGTCATCAACGTTTTCATATCAAAATCAAAATTATTAGTCGCCGACAATTAAAATGACTCAGTTTGATTCCAAAGCCGTTTGCTAACTTACTACCGACTGCTTTGGACAACTCGCGAAAGTGAACGTCTTAGTTACTAGAACCGTAAAAACCTTGTGTTTTGCAAAGTCGTCTATTCTTTTTGACGTCTCCTTAGTTCATACACTTCTATTAGGTCTCAGTAATAGCCTTCTAACAATTACTGGTGCGTATTTCCCAGGTTAACCTTCTCGTTGTGTATGTTTTAATTCTGACGTTAATTATTAAGTCGCGTGATCAATGTGCAAAATTTAACGAAGTCTACTCATAAGAATTTAGAGCGGAACAAGTTAGTTTGCAACTTTTTTATCTTCCAAGCTTACAACAAAAACTACTGCTACTTCCTAGATGCCGTCGACAACTGATTCCTATGCCCGTCAATACGGGTCATCGGACTCCCTGAGGATAGAATGCTATCAGTAGGTCTGTGTACACCAGTTCGCTGTTGACGTTCCTTCATAGATTACTTGAAAAGTTCTATGAACCGATGAATTTTGAATGTTCTACTTAATTTGTGGAAATGGGGGTTTTGACTGTTTTCGTGTATGTTCACCGTAGATTACGTATTGCGTTTCCTCAACAAATCCTCAGATTTCTGGTTGCTACTTCATTCCCTTGTTTACAAACACTGTAAAGTTAGGAAAAATTAGGTTCGAGTAGTTTTCCATGAGTTTAAGAGATTAAATCTTCCTATATGTTTTTCTCCTAACAAAATACTTATAATTTTAATATATGCGATTCTACAATCAACCATAATGCGGTGTTGCATGTCCTTCGATGCGGATATCTTTTAGGGACAAAGTAACTTTCTTCTGATCACCTGCCCAAATTACACAAACTTCACTGATGGTACATCGTGAACGTGAACAATCTACTTTTGTAATCTTATCTGCAAATTCACTGTAAAGTGTGAAGGCATACAGCTTCCCTTGTTCATAAGTCGTCCCTATTCTTTCAGACAGCTCAACTGTATTAATATCCTCAAAATCCTTGAATAAACTATATCTTTATAAAAGCTTCCATTAGGAAATATCGTTATCTAGATATCAAGAAATGTACTTTGTGAAGTGCGGTAGGATAGGTATTATGTACTCAGTGGTCAAAATTTACCGGAACTGCCCAACAGATTTCGTGGATGTTGCCACCTGTCAGACCTGCTTACCCGGTGAAATTTGACCACACATCATGAAATAAGAACGACGGATGGAGAAAGTCTCAGTTACTAACTCACTTGCGAATTAGCTGCACCGTTCAGCCCAAACCCAATGGAATCCGTAGATCAGTGCTGATGTTCAAAATTCTAAGTGGTTTTCTACGGAAACTCAATATACATGAAGCTTTCAAATGTCATAGTTCTAGTTGGTGCTCATAACATTAGCACTGACGTACGAATTCTGCTAGGGTTTGAGATGAATAGCACAACTAATCCACAATTGAGTTAACAAGTATAAGAACACTTTGTGCTTTATTCATAGTATGAATCAGGTGATTGCGTGGGTCGGTCAATCGTTGTAAAAAGTATGTTAGGTTCTTGCTAATGCACACTTGTAACACAGCTACTTTAAAGCACCAGTAAACATATTTTGAGCTTCGAAGCCATTACGTTCAATAAAAATTATAACATCACATGATCAATTTTCTGGTGAGGTTTCTATAGCTAGCCTAGTCAAACATTACATGTTCAACTAAAAATCATAGTTAGTGAGCTGTCTGTCGTTTTTTTACGTGGATAGCCTTTATCAAAGTTAATCTACCGGTCGAAAGTATTAATCCATCAGCAACGAGATTTTGTATCGTCTTAGGTTAGTTGCATGAGTTTAGGATGACACCAAGTCTTGCCAATTACACAACAAATAATTTAACACTTTGGATCAGGCGGATTCATGCATTTCTTGTTGCAATAAGAAGTACCGGTTAGTAGGGCATGTTGGATTTATTCGGAGATTTGCCAAATCACCAGATTTCTGGGCATGTAGTCAATTAGTAAGAACAAACCTGCGTTACATGTGAACACGTGTGTTTACACAACTGGGAGTGCGTACTTTTAAGTTTGGCTCTCTGTAAATGTGATGGTTTTATCAGCATGTCAGTACAGTATGCTGACATTTTAACTGCACTGTTTCCCGTCAAGTTTCCTTGCTTACCAAGGCTATCCCGTTTTCATCTGTACATACTCTAACCTATTTCCTTCTTCGATTAAAAATTTGACCTGCAAGATTAAAGCAATAAGACTTCCGTCTTCTACGCAAACTAATGAGTTCAACGATGTATGAAGTAATACATGCCTCCAACCAGTCATCAATTCAATGTTTCGTTCAGAAACATTTCATTCCAACCCATCAGGAGTCCGCTTTGTGGGATATTTTTTAGTCATCATCTTTCGATTTCACGAAATTCTCAGACATTTTTTCCCATCCTCTTGTTTGGCTAGAGATTGTACTCTCAGTTATTACCCTGGGCTAATGACACGTGTAAGTTCATTAGTTGCAGAAGGTACCGAGATCAATTTTTGTTAAGTTACATATGAAAAGTTACTCAAAAGCTCGTTGTACCGATTTGCTAGGAGTTAAGCCTTGTCCGCTTTGAACCGGTAAATGTTTTGCTCTTTACTCGAAACAAATCAGTTGTCTACCTTCATCGCGCTTTTATAAAGTTATGTTTCGTTCGGTCATTATACATCAAAACACAAGGCTTAGTCGTTTACGAATTTCAGTACGACTGTTTTAGATCAGTACACCTATGTAGTGCGTTTTATATCGGTCAGTTCCACAATCCTGTAAGCTGATATCTTTCCTTTGTCAGACAAAACGGGTTTCCAGTAGCCAAATTTCAATCACTAATGGAAATCATCTTAATATTTTTTTTAGTATAATGCAAAAAGTGAATATAACTCATTCAACTCATGATGGAAAACGACAGATATACCCGTACTTTATGTAATAGACTGCAACTCTATGTAGCGAGACCATACGACGATTTTTTATTCAACTTAAACGCCTTTCTACGTTCTCATATTGTCTCTGGGTTATTAACGTTGAGGCCAAAGCCAGCAGAACACTGAAGAAAAATCGTCAAGCACTTCTTAAATCCATAGATATTTGTCGATCTGAGATGGACGATTAAAGGTCATTAAGGAAGTTTAAGTTTAATATTGTTATGAATTGTCCGCAATCAATTCGACAGCTCTGAAGAATTTTCAGGAAATCGGTTGGAGGTTCGGAGTACGCGTATTTTTGGAGGAGTAGAGTATATTATTATTAGCGTGCATGACAATGGTTATATAGATTTGCCGTTCACTCAAAGCCCAAATGTTAGTATTGTGTACTCAAGAAACTACAGAATGACCTTTTAAAGTTACCGGATAAAGCAAATCTTACTTTGTTAGCAACGTGACAGTTCAACTTCGGGAGGTTTGGTGCATGCTGTTAAGCATATGAAAAATTGTACGATTCCTGCACAGACTTGAAAAGAGTTAGTAGGACATAGATTTAAGGAATGTCACTCTTTCTAGAGTGTGCTCTACCTGCTTGGTGTTAAATAGATTGTTTGAAAGAAAACTGGCTAAATAGTTTGAACGAGATTTTAATGAAGACGTAACAAGCGACGACATGGTTTACGTGCTATGGGTTCAGATAACGAGACGTTTGAGTGCTGGTCACACCGTATTTGAAGACTGCCTTATCATTTCAGGTTGAGAGTATTTAACTTAAAGCAGGCAAAAATGAAATACGCGCCATAGTGAATTATTTTGATGACAACCGTTACTAGCTTGCATCCGCTTTAGTGTAACTTCAACAACACGAGTGATCATTAAGCTTGCTAAAAGAAACTTTTTTCAACTTTCTTCAGCCTATCATTGGTTAATTTGGTTCAATCAAACCAACGAATTGCCGTGTGCATCTCGCGAGATCAGTATTCAGCATTCACACAAACGCTTCTTCATGGGATTCAACATTCCATGAAATTATAATCCCAATATTGTGGTCGATTATTCTACAAAAATTTTTGGACTCCCGGATTGCAACGCTAAGTCAGATATAAAGAAAGAACAGCGTGTAGGAGTACGCGCATGTGTGGAGTTGAACATGGACCCACGTTTACTTGTGTACTCGTAAAGGGGTCGAAACAAGGAGGATAATCGAACTGAGGCAAAGTTTTGAAGGCAAGTAACTTGAGTGCTTTTGATGATTGGTAGAAAGTACACTTAATAAAACCAAAAGGAATAATGCCGCTCTATTAATCCGAAGAGGTATCTACAATCCTTATTCAGGAGTGTAGAAGGAATAACTAATTGGAAAGAAAAGCTTGTTTAGTTCTACTTTCTTGAACAAATGTATGATCCACTGAATAAGTGATTTCAAGTATATTTATCCATAGGTTACTGGATTTATTTCTGATGTCTCCCCAGTGTTCGCTCACTATTTTAAATCCTGAAAAACATTAGCACTCAAAGGGCCATGAGAATCAACTCGTTCCAATAAAGTCCACTTCATTTTTGATGGCACTTCCAAATATTTGTTTGAAATGGGTTGCGTGTATCCACTTGCACACGCAAAACTCCGACCCACGGTTTCCAACCACCTTTAGTTATTTTGTGTCTGTTTTACTTACGACACTGACACATTAGCCTTTCTTGACTGATACTGATTGAGACCGCCCGCTGTATTTTATGGGATGTTCTTTCACGTTTAAATTGCTTCTGAATTCGAGTTTCATTGAGTTAGTTTTTCTGAATATTGAGGAGATAAATATTAATAATCTGGAAAACCCTTGTCAAAATTACCTAAGATACTATATCGTGCAATTGCACAAATCACACACGCAGTTTATACCTTTCCTCACCAACTCAAAAACTTTCTACATAAACGTTGCTTTCAAGCAACTAAACCTACTTACTAGTATTGTACTTGAATTATAATCCTTTACTCAGCCGAATTTCACTTAAATAAGCGATGGTATGTTGACCACAGGCGAATTATTAGTCTTTCTCGCGTTCTTTTCTGAAACTATTTATTTAACTATGCTGCACTCAGCAGCAGTATATTTGTCACACTAAGCTTCCCTCCGTGTGTGGTCTGAGTTTAATATGTGATGTCAAAAATACTTACACTACTAGCCCTGTGGGGACAATTTATTACCTATTGCCTTCGCCAGAGCATTTAACCTTCTTTGTAAACCATTTATTCCATTTTCGCATCTTGTTTAATTCTTACGAAAATCGTCAGTACAATTTGCTTATGGTCGTTTCACTGCCTGGGTCTCAAAGTGATTGGTGAATTGTCTGCCTTGTATGAGACAAACTATCGGCTGCACCTGAAGGTCATCAATTATTTTAGACGAGCTTAACCAATCAGCACACCGCTTTCCTTTCCACCGTAATTTCAAATCTCTGCTATGCTAGGAATCGATTCAGTGTAAAATTGTACGCCCGTTTGTCGACTACAAAACACACGCCGTTGTGCTATCATGCGGTTGGCAGTGTTTTGGCGGTAACCTCCACGCAGCGTTCAGTCTCTATTCGAAATAAAAAGTAACGTGGTCAAGCTATGTCAGCTGGAATATTGATTCCGTAATGATTTTGTTCACAGTTGTTAACACTGTTGTGCAAAACGTGGAAATGCTTGATTTCTCCGGGTCTACTCAACATAGTTTATCGTTCCATAAATACTTTCGATGGGCATAACTAAAGTCTGGCCCCAGTCTGTTCCAACCATGATCACATAACATATCTTTTGGACTCTAGGATATTCAAATTGTTTCCGCACATTCTCAAGGAAAGCCATCAACATTTTTGTCGGTTATTCCCACTTCGCCATCTCACTTAACATTTCGCACATTGTCGGACCTACGGTACATAGAGATAAATAATGATTAGTCGACAGAAATTCTCTGTTCAAAAGCCTCGTCCGGTCAAGCAAAATGTCGTTTCAACACGGTGCTGTCAGCTGAACAGCTGTTGTGGATGTGCTTCCAGACAACAGCCCACTCGTAGACGAAAAATTAAACAGGTGAGTTAAAGATGACATTATTTAGAGCCACGAATACGTTAGATAATTATAGCCAGAAGATACGAGATACGATTAGAACGTAATTTAAAGAGGAGTCAGCCGTGTGAGCAGGTTGAAGAGAAGCGATAATTCTTCAATAACAATTTGAAACCAAATTTATCACTTTGCAATAAGAACAATAATGACGGCATACAAACAATTACAACTAACTACCTGCTTGGACAGATATCGGACCGAGCGGCTGGTGTTGCTTAG
This sequence comes from Paragonimus westermani, assembly GCA_008508345.1. Lineage (NCBI taxonomy): Eukaryota > Metazoa > Platyhelminthes > Trematoda > Plagiorchiida > Troglotrematidae > Paragonimus > Paragonimus westermani. The sequence goes on along the minus strand of QNGE01000037.1, from coordinate 500,627 downwards.
CTGGCCCACATGTGACAAGTTGAGAAGGCGCTCTAGATCCCAGTCACCTCTTCGTTTTTGTACACATACTCATCGCTGGCTAACGAATGTCTACGTGTTCTACTCAGTATCGATGAATTTCCAACCTAATGAAGTTCACATATAATTTCACGTGGTTTTTGGCTTCCTCTGTATCGCAAGTGCCGTAGACGGTCGAAATGGAAAATGAATTAGATGTCGCTGGAAACTGGTCTCGCACACAGCATCTCTGATATAGAATATCACACTGATCTTTTTATGCATTCCGGTAGTAAAAGCTGCACTCTTGTTCCTGCTTATCGGTTGTCACAGTGATTCTGGAGCTACTGTCGACAAGGTGACCCCATGAATACCGTGTGAGGTGATATTCAGTTGATCTACCAGACGAAATCAAGTGGACATAAAAATTTCAAATACATTTATACAACGCTACATGATTGGACTATGACAGTACCAGTGGTAACTACCTTCAGGTCTCGAGGTTCTGATAATCCGATTACACTTATTAACCCATTACTTACAGCCGGCAGGGCAGGGGCTGATAAACGCTTAGTTCATGATTGTTTTCTATCGTGGGAATGCTCATACAATCATTGCCACACCCACACGAGTCTCCACACACAAATCTTTATGACATCCGAAGGAAGCATAATTCAGCAGTTCTTTTCCACGCTGGTCTTTGTCCCCAGTTTCTCAAAATCGACGGAAGCTTGTTGACATAGATGGATTGTTGGGGTCCATGTGCACGGTTCAATTAGAAATGGCGATTTAATGAACGAGTCAAGATCTACGTGATCAGTGAGCGTGCAAGTGCTGTAACAACAATACTCAGTCATTACGCGCACTTTTCCTCTGGGTGGGCTGCTATTTCTCAGGCACGCGTACAAAAAACAGAAAGAGTAATGCATTAATCTAGTTTGCCATACAGGGTGAAAGCTGCAAACCATCCTACCTGCTTTTTGTCCAGTCATGTTTTTCGAGCACGCAACCAACTGCCTGGAGTTGATCACGACAGCTTTGCGAAAGTTCAATGTACGATAGTTGATAATATTTTTAAGAACGGTGATCATTGGAGCTTTGTGTCCTACGGTAACCAGTCGTCTTAATATAAAACGCCTGGTGCTCCGTGCTCGCTGATCACGTTGCGTTCCGTGTGGTGCACTAATGTATACTTCATACACCACCGCATAAGTTTCGTCGTCCTGCTGCCTAGTACTCTTTCGCTTATAGTAACGTGTATTATTTCACAACAGTATGGAATTTGATGAAGTTGGGCCAGGTAGAAAACCTAAGTGTTACTGATTAGGGGGCTATGAATTACGCAAATTAACCAGTTTTTCCGCACCTTGAGCGATTCCCAAATTTGAGCACGTCATGATGCTAATTGTGGTTTTTATGTCACCAATCAAAACAGATGTGACACACCTGCTTTCTTGGTCACTCTCACAAATGCTTTTTGGAGAAAGTTATTCCACCTGATACCTTGATTATTAATTTATCATTTTCTCAATTCTGAATGGTACTATGCGGCAATGCTCTCGGTCTGCAATCTGACATATGGATATTTTTCATCATTCATAAGTCAGTGCACGTACCAGTGAGGTCTTACATGGAAGGATCATGAAAGTTGTGATAGCTGAGTTTTAATGAACGGTAATGTGAAACCTACCCCAGTGCCTGCGTGTATGAGGGCCAACCTAACTGTCCATTTGAGAAGACTGTGTTCCAATAGTTTCTGAAAATTGACTCGTCAAATAAACTCCTCGAAGCCCTCACAGACGAACAAAACTTGGCTGTCGGGCTTACAAATTAGCAACGAGAAAATTGGTCTGCTGCCAGTTTTTCAACAATCTGATTTAAATTTTCCGGCCTTTGCAAACACCTATGTTGGTTTGAAAAGCAGCTTTAGTTAGTGGGCCCTACGTGGCCGGGACTAAGATGAAAACTGACAAAATCAAGTTCTAAAAATTGCGTACACTGACGAGAAGGTCTGGACGCATGTATACTACCCAGATCCCCTAATATCAAGAATTGTAGACGATCATGCCGAGGAAACGCAAGCGTTGGAATTCAGCGAATAAGTTCACTGTCGTCAGATGTTTCGAGAAGAAAAGGTTGCCTTAGTTGACCCGGATAAAGCTTGGCTGGAATATACTTGTCAGTGGGTTTTACTAATTATTTGATGCAACTATAATGAGAGACTGGATCGCTGGTTCTTATACTGCAACGATGAAACTGCACACAAATCAGAATTCACGACGAGTTTCCTGACGGATCATTTCCCATAATGTCTCTGTAGTTCTTGAAACGGGAGGGCTTTCCACAGAAAACGATCTGAGGTGAGTGAAAGAATTGTAGGAATTATATGAGTGGGCGTAAGGCCTTTGACCTCCTACGTATGCCGTCAGAGTATAACTCAACTTAGTGCACTGTACTGCTGAAGTTAGCTTAGAGGTCACCGGATACATATTAAGGGTATCTAGTCAGGAAACTCGAAAATTGTGGAACCTCCTGTTGTTCTTGCTCGGGGGTCGCTGGGCGATTTGTGTAGGTCGCTTTAATTTTACAAAAACTCGCTTCGTTCCGTAGTTAAGGTGTTTAAATTTAAAATTTCTTGGTGTTACATTAGCCACACATGAGTGGGCATGCTTATGATCATTCACCGCACGTGCTGGGTCACAACCGTTTCTCGTGAGCGTTTTTATCTTTTGGCAATTCTTAGTTGCTTATCACGCCGTGGGGAAGCGAATGAACCTGATTTTGTGTTACGCTTACTGAATCATTCAGCAGTGCGGAGTGACTCTGCAAGTAAACATCTTTATAGTCGGAATGTCTTGACAACCACTGACAATGAAATTTGCGATCAGCAGCACCGCTGTGTTCATCACACGCCACTGCCCAACCACTCCCATCAAGGTAACCCCATGAAGAATTGAACAAAGACTAACGAAAATAAAGAAGGGATGGACAAGTGCAATAGGTCAGCACAGCGAGTGGGTGTCACGCTATTCCCAAATTTAGGAAAATGGAAGCTAGTGGGATAAAACCTACTTCACTCAAAGGTAGCTAGTAGGCACTCTCAAGTGGCTAAAATGATAGGGCATATTAGAAGATAACATTGATATAAGGCTTTTAAAACGTAATGGAAGAAGGGTTTTTGTTCTAATTTTGCTTATTCGCACGTCCAAAAAGTAAGGTCACGTGCTGTATTTCCACACAATGGATACGTTTGGCTAACATTGTTTTTGTGTTACAGACGTTTATTTTGCAGAAGTGCAGTTCGTATATAGGTCAGCAATTGTTTACCTACACTGGGAACTTTTATGGCATAAAATGTAAAGGCATGCACATTGTTTCCGTTGAATTTTGTTGGTTTCCCGATAGTATTTTGAATAAAATATCTCGTCTGTGTTTTTAAGAACAAAACTAATGGGATTCAAATTTGTATATGGACGTAAGCTTTTGATAGAAAGGCGGTATTCAGGCCCAACTGTCATTCGCCAGGCTAAATGGGAAAAGATAAGAATAAATCAAATTAAGTTACTGATACGAACGCGACTACCAGATATGCTGAGTGAAGATGCAGTTAAAGAGTTTGACATGAACAAAGCCGGTAGAATAAGATGACTGCGATCGAGCCTTCACGTTATGAGCACTACTGAACTCGTTGGTGACAGTAAAGTTAACTAATAACTTTTCGAATGCGACAGATGCGTCAAACTAGCGTGTTTATGCAAAAACGTGACCCTAACTGCAGCAATGCCCGATTACTTTTATTTCAAACTTTCTAGCAATCACTTTTTTAAAGTCGTTTGAACAGTAGAGGATAGACTGAACAATCTTGTTACTAGTAACGACTTCTTGACTGAACCCCGAGCGCCATTGCTCCCATGGTTAGAGTGATGGTGTGATCGTAGGAACAACAGTTCTTTCCACAAGCACTAATCTAAAAGCACAATTAAAGAGCAACCTACAGGCAAAAGCTATGAATTTGACAACGACTCTCTGAATTGATCGTACAGGTGAAGTGTATGAACCGAATAAGTGCGGTACAAGAAGCGGTTTAGATTAGCTTCACGTTTACAAAACGATATTCAGTGAAGTGCCGACTTAACTATAAGTGAATTACTCAGACATAGATCGCCAAACTGGTTTTGCTTTGCAATTTTAGTAGTGCAACAATCCCATAGGATCTCAGTGTCCGTAAATTAACAATCTGATTTTGGCTGTAGTCGCACTTTTAACAACTGGTAGTTTTGTACGCGGTAGATCTTCTCTTCCTCCTAAGAACTCCATTGCAAACTTGTGCCGTCTACTGTCAACCATACACGAGATAGCATACACACCATGTGTGAATTGATTCTCGCGGTACGACAAATCAGGACTATAATTGTTACTCTACGAATGAACAATCAGGTCACATCTACTTTCACCAAGCCAAAGCCACAATTTTTTATATCAAAAGTTCACCATTCTCATAACTACACATGATTCGGTTCGCAGTGTGATCCGTGATTTTTTTCAAGAAGTACCAACATACACTGTTTAAACATAGCTGTGGACGGCACTAACTGACTTATAATTGAACTATACTGGAAACGGAGTTTTCAATAAGATCACTTACAAATAGATTCATCTAACACCTCAAGAAACTGATGGGATCCACGATGCAGTGCCCTATTTTGATTCCAATGGAACCATCAAACATGTATAGTATGTGAACATCAGGAAAAATGCATCTATCCACTGGAATTTGCAAGATGACCGTGAGAATTTTGTTACCGACAAAGCATCCAGAACAAAAACAGGGTCAAAAGAAAAGTCGGATGCCATTGAACTACTATGTCATATCACAGGGGCTTTCAACCAGAAGCACCCTGTGGAAAAGGCTTCATACGGATAATCACGTGTACGCTCGGTCATGCCACTTAGTTTGGGAATGGAAATCATAAAATGTGGACCATTTCAATGTGTTATTATTAAAGCGTATGTTGGAATCAATAAGTCTTTAGCGGTGCTGATCAACCTAGGGTTTTCATTTGGCAGGAATCGAGAGATGTCGCCGACAAGGGCTTTTTATTGTGCTGGTACTTCATAAAGCAAACGGGGATTTTCAATACACATTTGACGTTGACTCAGGCGGTTTCCAATGTGAACACCAAATTCCCACTATGTGAAATCACTTGTTACGCAACAAAGGGAATTTGAAAACAGTCCATTCGCCTCAAAAGTTTGACCAAAACTGAACACAAAAGCTAGTAGCTGTAAGCATTTTGTACTGGCTCGTATTACCAAATTTATGATAACATGGAATGACTTTTTACACTGAACAGTTAGAGGACGTGATGGGTGGTCACTCGGTGAGTTAGGAAAGGCTCTAAGTGCAGAGGGGGGAGAAGTTGACGAACAGTTTTTTCTGAACACAAAAGTCCAGCTCCAATTGATGGAGTGTGATAGCCTCAGCAAACCGCAAAAATCTTGGACCGGACTGATCTAATGGGATTCTGAATGCTCAAGCTGGGTCAACAACGTGGCCGGTGGTGAGGACATACTTTGCGACTGCGGATACTGGTTGCTCGCGTGTTTAAATGGTATTGCCATTTTCGGAAATGCAGACACTGTGATAAATGGCAAAGCACTCTGAAGGTCAGTCCTGTTTGTGCAACTTTCTTTGCAGTAGCATATAAATTGGTGAACATAATGGAAGATGGCACCGACAAGCTGAACTTTGACTGAATGCTTAGGCCGCTTTTGTGCCCGGGCTAATAAACAAAGTTTGGCTGTGTTAAATGTTCTTCTGACCGACTTTATCAGTTTCTGGTTGTTTGATAGACACCACAGTAGCCTTGTTTTCTCTCAACTTCGAGAGGCGGTTCCTCTCTACTAAATCCTTTCTACGAACCTTTTTGGATATCCATCATATTGTAGTACAGACCTGGCCAGGTTTAATTTTCTCGAAAGACTATCTTGTGTACACAATCGTATCGCTCGTGCGAACAGTGTATTTATTAGTGCGCGTTTGTGATGGGCCAGTATGAAACTAATGAAGTTCAGGTATTGACCGGACCACTTAGATTTCCTATAGATAGCTCTTTTATCAGAGCTGTCTTCCCGGCGATTTATGAGTATGTCAAGAAACAGCAGACAGCCTGAAATTCACTGGGCTTCAGCCTAAGTACAACTGGACGTATGCGAAGGTATTTCACAATCCAGACCAAAGGCTGAGGCTTTTAATTGCAAAAATTCAACCGTGCTGAAGAACAGCTCAATACGTAATTACTGGGATCTAGTAGACTTTTCTGGTTGACAAGCTTCTTGCGTGACTTTTGCAGACGGTTAATAAAAGTCCGCTTAATACGGTCAATTATCGTCTTGCAGAACTGTGTAAACATCATATGACTGCATAATGATAAGTTTTTCAGAATGAAGATAAGGTAGCAGTAAGTTTGACTGAACTGCACCAATTTCTGAAGGTTTCCGTCATATTTTTTTCAACAGACACCTAATACGGTGCGTAACTTGCAGAACCGAAGGTTACAGTCGCCTGATAGCAGTGCTTTGAAGAAATTCTCGAGCAAAACCACAAACTGCGTTTTGAAATTACTGTGTAACACAACAAGTGGGTTGAACTGTGTAAGGATAACTCGACTGAAGTGTTTTCATCGTAAAAGTACCCACTAGATTTAAAAAAACTTCTCTGAGCCTCTTTGCTAGGTGAGCTGACGACCTGGATATTGTTAGCACGCAGCTGTGGCTAGACTAACTTCGACATGTTTACTGTATAATCAAGGACGCGGTGAGCAACATACTGATCTCACAAAAAGACAAAATTTCTGTACCATGACTGAATTCATGTCGGTAAATACCTGACTTTTCGAGGTTGGCATAATCATTCAAATAGACGAGACAGTAACAAGGTGTACACAAATATCATCCAGTCTCTCTCACAAAGAGAACGTTGGCGAAATTTGTTGTCTTGCCATGAAGCTGACTGCCCCAGTATGAATTTAGAGACTGAACTATTTTGCTTGGCAAGTTCGCCTTTCATGTAAACCTTGCTGGAAGCAAAACCGAAATGTTAGCATCTCGTGATTTACATGGTTTCATTTTATGCATATAACTTTGTTGACAAAAGCATACTGATTAATATATAAAATCTACCTAACTTTTCAATGTCAGTGTTCACCGAACATTTACAATAAAGCGGTTTGGCTACATCGTCATCTGTGGAGGTTGCCAGCTGGTTAATTCAATAGGACGAGAAAATGAACCTGTGCATTACACCTTGTTTGTTCCAAGTACCTTATCTTAGTCAACCATTTCCAGTTTCCCAGCAACTCTAAGTGTCCAACACACACGTTTATTAACTTCTTTTCACTTACCAGTAATATACCAGCCCACTGGATTCCTTCGCGCACAGACACATCTGAACCGTATGCGTAAACTTGAATACATCTCGACTGTGCCACATATAGGATTGTCTGAACATTCATGAAAACTATTGTATTAGCTTACATGCGTGACCAATTAGCTGACAACTGGTCCAGCCATCATGCAGCATGTTACCAGATGTGCCCCATCTCTATTTGCATGTTTTGCGCACACTTCAGAGAACACAAACACTCAGCGCCCTCCCTGTTTACTGTTTGCTGATGGAATAGGTACGTGCACACACAAACGGTGACCTAAAAATGCATGATCCATTGCATCGTCATAACCAAGACCTTGGGCGGAGTGTTCACAGAGTCCAACAAAGAAGAATAATTCAGCTGTCTCTGTGTGCAGATGAAGATGGTGAAAGGTGTAGTGACCAAAATCTGTGCTTACGAACTGCATGTAACAGAATAGTCATTATCACAAGGGAATGGGTTAGCATACATGCTGTCTGATTGCATTTCGAATTTGGTCTCTGGTAGAACAACTAAGTTTTTTGGTAACAAATCTAGTAACAAGTTACACATACTGTTTCTCTTAGCATTATTTTAGTAAGGTAACTATAACACCAAACGCGTGACGAATATCACCTAGATATTTCAAAAAAGACTATCGGCAAGTTGCATTTGTTAAGCTCTCATTAGCACGCGATCCGCTGTGAATCGGGCGGAGCTCATCTTCAATATGGAACCAATGTCTGACTATTTTATGTGAAGGTTTGTAGGTAGTCCGTCCTCACAAGTCTTAATACTAACGAGTTTTTATCAAAGAAAGAGCAGCTGTGGACAAATTTATCATAACCTTTCGAACTAAAACAGCGTGTGACACAAGACTGATTATTGAGTAGACCAAAATATGTGAACAGAATCGTCCAAGGAAAAAATTGTGATATAACGACAGTTTCGCACTTTCGTCAGATGTAGATTCTTTACATCAGTGTTGTTCAGCGTTAAGCTCACTGGTAGATAATTTACAGGTCCTTATCGGAGCATTATCGACAAGAGTGAACAATGCGATTCTGGTATCACTTCGTTAGAAATGATCGGGCATGATGAACACTGTTCCCAGAAGAATGTGAATGGATAAGCGGATATGATTATTTAATGTCTATTTTGAGGTTATCGACGTTGTGGTAAACACGATAGTCTAACGAAAACATGAGGGTTACAGTTCAAAGTCCGGTCTCGAGGGAGATATGCTCTACAGATGAACCCTACAGAGAGTAAGACCATAGTCTGCTGTATCTTTTCAAAGTGGGCTAGCCTGATGATGTATCTGAATGTGCAGACTGAGATCGAGCATACGTGATATTCACTCTGATGGTTGAACATAAATTACTGAAATCGTCAGGCCTAACGAATGGTCATTGTTTGTTCTCCATATAAGCGACAGGCACTTTGTCGATAAACTGGTTAACTGGCCTCATTTGGAATCGCGACACCATGACTCGAAGAATTTAGATGCAACAGAAACAGATCCTGAATTTTGTGGGTGTTTTTAAGCACAAATCAACAAGTATTTACAGACAACTAATGTAGCGAGTTTCGTATAGTTTGATACACTGGTCCCCTAATGTCACAGATTTTTTGTGAAAGATACAGCTTATCAATCAAACATGTACAGTCAAACTCCATAAGTAGCGCTATTCCTAAATGAGATGACGAGATCACAGGAGTAATCACTAAATGAAGCCGACTTCAATTATAACTAAATTGCAGCTGAATTCGTATCGTATAAGGCCTTGAATTACCCGGTTTCAACATCCTACCCTATGTTGCAAACGGTATCACAGAACGCATAATCTTTTTGTACTTTACAAATGACATTTTATTGTATTAACTGAAAGAGCCATATATGTCAGATATTTTACACATATTATTCTCAACAGTTCGCTTTCATCTTTTGTGATGATTGGATAATGTGCGGCGGCACAAAAAGCTTGCTTTTGAAAATGCATTTAGAGTGGGTACTATCAAGGAGAAGCCGATGTGATTCGGGTTAAGTATTGCGTTGAAGCAAATAATATTTTCGTTTTTCATCCCAATGTTTTCTGAATTTGCCTCATGGCGCGTTAGAAAATGGTGTTAGTTCTTCATTAACACGAAGATCTTTGTAACATCTCATGTCCTATCACTCGAGGCAAGTATTCACATAATCTTCAGTAACTTTCGAAATCATTGTGAAAGAATTATATAGACATAGCGGATGTGAGTGCGCTAACAGCTTCTTCGAGTCAATTGAACGTGCTTACAAAGCTTCTGCAGTTACTCGGAAAATAGACACCAAGTGCTGCAAGAACACGCCTGAAGGGATGCCTGTGGAACAAAACCTAAAACATCCTAATGATTCCTCGATGGAACGACTGTATTTTTTCAGTGGTAGGCACTAGCTTTCATCCTTCAGATACCAAAATGGAATCGTCAACCGGAACTTAGCTTGAAGCGCCCTTTCATCGAGTGTAACTAGCCACTGACTTAACATTTAGGTCGATCGACGTATGTTTTACTTATCAGAGACCCGCTTCTAAAGCACATGGCTTCAGATGATGCCTTGTATCTTCAGGAAAACGGTCTACTCATTAGTGAATCGTGTAGCTCATTGATTCGGAAGTGCTATAAGCCACAACAGCCGGGAAAACTGGGCGTCATGTTAACCAAAATAGTTTCGTCTGTTCCAAGACAGACTAAGAGCCGGAGTCAGCATCTCACACACACGTGCACAGCTGAGCACTTATTATTGGTCAACTTTAATCAGAAGAATGCGAGCAATTTGCGATTCTGATAGCGCGTTAACATGATGAATGGTTTGACCAGCTCAGAAATGTAGCCTATTCAAACGATACGTCCTTTTACAGACAATATTAGGTTTCGATTAGTGCCTTTCGTTGATACTACCTGTTGCGTTACTACGCACTATAATGTCTGACAGTATCGGCCATTTTGGTGACGGCACTGATCTTGTTTTTATACCATGAAATCACAGCATCTGAAGGTGCTCTTCTCCACATTACAATCTTGTTTGCTCATTTGGCGTACTGGTAAAAGTACTATTGGGTTCAACTAGTATAAATTAAAAATCACGTACTTTGTAGAGCTTGTGTGTTTAAGTAAACTTTCAGCCGGTTCTGTCAGAATGCAGGCGCTACATGTCTTCTTCAAAAGGGGTACGGAAATCTCTCATCATGTGCAGCAAACTCAACATGCTAAACCTTTCTACGGTTCCCATGACTTAGTTTGCCACAGCCTAAATTCTGTAAATCAGGTACACTGGCTGAAGAAAGCAGACCTAAGACAGCATTGTTCTCACCTCCGATCAAGTGAACACCAGGAACACTTTTGCAATCATGCAGCCAAATTTGTGCGTGTGGACCGACAGACGAAGTTGCCTACGCGCAATTCTAGACTGTACACTGAACGCACCTGCTCACGCTCAAACGCACATACACGCACGAACAGGTTTCGCGTACGGACACTATAAGAGTTGTGTATGTGTGTGTGTGGATCAATTGATCTCCTGCAACTGGACCACGCCGCTAGCCGGTGTAGGAATACAACGTGAACAATAATAAAATCGGATTTTGAGCTAGCCAGGGGAATAAAGGAAATAAGTAATTTTTAATTCATTACTGCCCCCTACATATTTCCGCGTTTACTTGGTTTGCCACAACGTGTTCAAAATCAGCGCATTTTCTGGAAGTAATGTGAAGTACCGATTTCTCTTTAACCACTTCGTCAGAGTAGAGAGAACACATATTCCGCTTATTCTCAGTATCCGCAAACGTAAACCATGCCACTTATATACAACATATAGGTAAGCACAAACAGAGATTACACACGCCTGCAACCACACCAAATATCACGTAATCCTGACCTTGGCAACCCCATAAGTTGCCTCAACCACTTTCCCGCGCGTAACGTCGTCTGGCAAGTTCGGCTAAACATCGCTTCGCAGAAAGCCGTTACTTCTGGGTTTTGACTACGCATCAGTAACATGAATGAGTTTAACGGGTCACCTTGGTGACCTGTTGTCATGAGGTGCTTAACAGTCGATGACGTTGGATTCCGAGTTGTCAGTGCAACAAGTTGAGGCTAGTGTGTCAGCGGTTGTTTTACTCACTTTAGAATGTGTTCCGCGACTCGCTGTGACAGTTGTCGATCTGTTCTGCTTACGCAAACGTCACTCCAACTGCGAATGAACTAGTATAAAACTTAGTAGACAGAAGAATTTGGTAAATCACTTTCGCGGTTGCGGAGAACTGGTCCACTAGTGGTTTGAAATGAGCGCAAATGCGTAGCCGCATACGTTTGAGCTAGGGCAGACCTTAATTTGTTCTTTATGTCGTTGGTTAGATGGTCGCCTTTGAGTGGCGGGGGTAGGAAAACATCTCAAACATTACTATATGCAAACGCTTTTAACCGGAGGTCGCTAAAGTGCAGGGATTTACTGTTCTGTAATAAATGACGAACGTCAATAAATCGGCACATATTTACGTAGCTATTTATTTGCGTACATACTCTGTTTCCGTTTGTTTTCTTTCCAATTAAAGTAGCGGTAGACGATAGTAGCGCAATAACCACCAGCGCATGGATTGACTATCGCGTACGATCAATAGATGTTTTGCGGCTAATCTCATGGAGTAACAATCGGTCTCAGGCATTTGCCAACAACTTACCGACCTCGTGTTCGGGAAGTTTGAGGTAGACTATTTCCTTGGCTGAACTTCGGCATGTTGGTTGAATTATCTTGCCTTTAGTATTCGGCGTCTTTGGAACTTTCTTGACTACAAGGCGTTTAAGTGATAGCCAAAATCTTGTGAACCAGCTGAGAACAAACCTGAGGATTGCGTAGGCATCACGCGCTAAGTGTCTGACTAAGAAATCGTTGAAAGTCAAATTGGTGTGAAGATAGTGTGTTAAGGAAAGGTGGTTATGCAATTTGTAGAATTTTTTAGTTGCTAATCAGAGCGTTAGAAGCTTAATGCGACCGGAAAGCAATACCCTTAAAGTTTGTTGCCTAGTCAACATATTTAGCAGGATACCGTAGTATACAGGACATATGCTTCTAGAAAAATGCTTGAATTATGTCATATGTATGTTAAGGTTAAAAGCATGTGGGATTAATTCAAGTGTCGAGCCAGCGCTTTCCACATTGGTGAAAGAAGGTGCTGGATAGATGCGTTCGCTACCAGTCGGTATTTTTGTTTCTCGGCAGGAATCGATCCGTAACCTTGCATTGCACGATAAAACGTCGAGGTCAGGTAAAATAATCGTATATAAAAGTGTATGAGAGTAGGGCTACTGAATACAGCAAGCTATGAAGAGGAAGTAAAAGAACGTCCAAGTGAACAGCCCTAAAGGTAAGTTGACAACACAAAAGGTAATTCGGGTACGGATCGCAAACAGGCATTTGCGAACGAAGAATTGGGAACGGGGGAAATGTTACGGTTTATACGCGAAGTCCATATTAACCTCACTTTTTTATGGATTGCCAAAAACTCATGAAACCCATGTATCTCTCAGTTCTAATGTGATTAGTGTTGGTTATACACTGAACCAACTCGTGACGTACTCGGTAATGGTTTTGAAACCACTGGAAGGGAAATAAAGTTGCATTATCAAGAACTTTAGTGATTTTATACACAGATTTAGTTTGATTTTTTGTAATGCACGATGAACCACTCGTTAGTTTCAACTATACATTATCATTTACCAATGCATCCCAAGCGGTAGCAGTCAAAACAACCACGCAATTGTTAGTATTAGGTGGAATCACCCTGAAGACAGGACAAACTCAACAAGTGACCAACAGCAGTCGAGATATCCGTGTGTTCAACTATGAAGTAATTTATCGTCAATTCAAAGTTATACATTCATAATTAATGACTAGCCAAGGGGTTTTCAATATCCTCCGTTTTAGTAAACACTCGGTTGGAATAATTTGATAGGAAGGTATTAGGTCAGTTTTGAACTCTACCATAATTTTACCGGTGGTTTTGTAATTATGGCGCAGGGTCGAGTCGGAAAGTTCTTGAAGTAACTGAGTCGGATAAATTCTAAAATCAGGTGGACAACAGAACTGGCATCTAGTGGTTGCCAACCTCAAGTTCTAGAGTGTCTGATCCGTGGAATGGGAACGGGCCTGAGGACCACGTCTCTCACAAAACCACAGACGTGCATAATATTCTTAGATCTGAATCTGCCTACCTTAAACAAGTTCATGATAGGTCAATATTCCGTGGAGTCCTAGATCCGTGTGCAGGTGCTGTGTCCAAAAGATGCCACACAGAGAGGCAGTGATCACGTTAGCAGACAGAAGGTGTGCTAACGAGTCTCTCAAAAGACAATTAAGACAGATACTCGACCTAGTGTGAAAGAAACCGGCGAAATAGAAAGACGCTGCTGTTATTCCACTCAAAGAAGTGACACCAATGGTTGCCCGTAGGGTCTTCAACTGCGTTAATTTTTACAGCATTTTTGAGAACTCCCTGGTTGTTGAGAGAACTGGCAATTACTTACGCTTGGAACATTGAGTACTCTTTAACCAGTTCATCAGGACGGCAAAAATACGAAATTAATCTGTTTGGCCCACCCTGATTGCACGCATGCGACGCTCGTTCACTTCACCGTCTTGTCGCCATGTGTTAAATTCATATAAATGCGTTTGTCTGTAAAACACAAAGGCTGTCACAAGTTAACTTAGGGCAGACAACACGAGTGTCTAGAACGAGAATAAATGAGCACTGAAGAAAACATTGAAAAATCAGCCTGAAATCAGCTGGAGTATCAGGCCATGTTAAAGTACTCTGCAACAGGTGGTCACTTGTGAAATACAAGCCATGAAGTTGATCTAGACAATGTAATTAGATGAAAACTTATAACTACACGAGAGCGCTTAGTTGAGAAGGTCATCGAGATCGTGAGGGAAAAATACGCCGTCAACAGAACTGGCAGGCTTAAGCTCATTCGCACATGACCGCTGGTCTTCGATCAATCGAACCGACTTACACCAATTGCTGGATAAGACGATAACCTTCACACATCAATACTGTGATTCCCATATCTGCTTCTTCAAAAGTAATGGACCCACTGACCGACCTATCTCATAGGCAACCTTTATTTCACCTCTGTCCAGCTATTCACATATCCCCAATCTGCTATTCGAACCCAGTATCGACCGTCCGCCTATGTAAACTTGACTCATTATCTGTTGCCTTCTACTTAGTGTGAATGCTTACACCTATTCTGCTTTAAATTATACCAAATATTTAACCGGTTCATCTGGTCCGCAGAAACCTCTGTGTTGGAAGTGAAATTTCATCAATAAACAAAACTAACGATTTGCCGCAAGTTGTTCTGAAGTGACAACAACATCTTTCACTGATAAGGACTAAGGAAGCGTTACGGCTAGGCTACATGCCATACGCTTTCTTGCAGAAACCAGTCAGCTGGACTCACGTTCCGATTGAAAATAAATTGTACCGTCGAAATCTTTTGAGGCCTTTGAGTGAAAACGTTTAAAAATACCAACCACCACTTACGCCACTCCTTGGAATCAAAGTCAAGTGCAAGTCACCTCCAATAGGTTCTTAGTATACATGAGTTACGTTCCTTAGCCTTTTCTGTTTTTAAATCTGGGCACTAGTTTCAGCGCGTTGAATTTGCATTGTGAGCTATGACGTGCCGTTTGTACGACTGACTTGAAATGACAGTACGGTGACGATTTTCATCGAAGTAATTACGCACAGCATTTGTCATGGTTGACTTGAAATTTTGGGCAATATGGACCGGTGCGATACCGAAAGATATTAAAAGATACTGAACCTACGTTGCCTCAATTCATCTTGCTAAAACTAATATCTTCTTGTTTATTGGTCAGCCTAAACAGTGTAGCTTCTGAAAGCAATAGAACGTAATGGGTAGTCATCAGGCACATCTAGCCATCCTAGTTGAGTTGCAGCGTATGCCTGCAAATAAGAGACAATATTTGTCCATAAGCAGCAAGAAAGAAATCCAGATGTGCGTGACACTTGTTAGATGGAAACTGTCATGTAAGTTTGGCGGCGGTGAACAACCACGGTGCGATTTAGTATTGAACGCAAAATTGCGTGTTACCTCATAAACAGGAGGCTACCTCGACTATGGTCCTGGGTGAAGCAATGTCGTAGCTCAGATTCACATGCGAACGAGCTTCAATAGTTGCCGTTACTCCAGACTGAAAAACAAATGGACAAACTGATTGTATATTCAAATTCCAAAATTTTTCGTTCGAGGATGTTTACCGGGAGAAACCGTGAACTATTCAAGGTGGGTAGCTTAACAAAGTCATCTACTCGACTGCTTGCTGTAGCCTTCGGGCGAGTGTACTAAAAATCTACTGAGACACGGGAGAAAGCTTTCACAGTCAACATTGATGTGTGAGTTAACTTCTACAGTCTCTCAGCTAATTTAATGTCACACAACTACTTACGACTTTGTTATGTATGCCAGTGACAGTCTCATCATTTGTGGCACAAAACTAACACTAAAGTCTGTTGTACATGCTCACAGTAATCCAGTGTATGTCTGTTTGTTGTCAGCTGTCCTTCACAAAGTTAATTTGTATTGTCTGACCACCAAGAAATATCGTAATATGCGAGAAAGAATGCACTGAAATAATGTAACAGCTCAAATGCTTTTATTCCCGTTTTCAAACTTTGTCTTAACCCAGCTTACTTTTAAAGCATACTATTCTGAATATGTTTGAAAATCTCGAGTTACTCAAATGTGAAAACCTATTGTTTGATTGTAAAAGGTAGGCGGTTTCATGTTCGATCGAGTTTAAAGAAAGTTCTGAAGGATTCAGTTCACTCGTTTTCTCCTATCTTGTCTAAACTAAGGTAGCCGCATTGTTTAAAGCGGTCTTATAGACGAACATCACTAACGTGCAACGGTCGATGAGGATGATATTTATAATGAAACTAAACATCCCGTTGGAAACATCGTGGAATTGCAGTGAAATGTGCATGTCAGTAAACCGCTGGAAATAAAATCAATGAAGTAAGTTTCGAATGATATTAAACCGTGAAAAAGACAAAAATAATTAACACAAGGCGAACTTATTTAACGGAGTAGCATAAATCAACGTTATGCAACGCTTTATGGCTTGGGTGTTATTTTTTTCTAACCGATAACCAAAATTTTCACATATTCAGTTACAAGATTTTGCTCTTGTTGGATAAATTTATGCACAAACCAGTCGGCTAAATCGACGAACATCAAAGGATGCAATTGTCAATTAGCGCTCATAGCGAGTAGCTTGCATAAATATGTTGGCCAATCTGTACTTCCTTATTATCTCGACTGTACGTTCAACAGTGTTCAATCCGTTTAACTACTAATCAGTCTTCAAATTCTCTTATTGTTGCTCCTGTTTAACCCGCATCATTCTGCGAAAATAACAACACTGTTTCATCCATCCTGTTTCACTTAACACAGTGTAGATCCATTTGAAACCGTTGTGTTGATTCAGAGTATTAGTTTGGTCCTGCGGTCCTGGACGAACCCAACAAATGCTCGGTACAAGGTATTGCTTACTTGCGTTGCAAAGCTGACACAGGAGTTAACTTTACTGGCCTCTCCCCCAACCTGACAATTAATTTTGCCTGCTTGAAAAAGCTTCAGTTCACTTTCTTTTGTGTACAAATGGTGCGAAAATAAACAAAGAACATTTCAGCAAAATCTCGCAGTTGGGTTGAATTTAATGATTTCTTCTCAGTTCACAACAACACTGTACTCTCCTGCCTGACAACCGTTACATAAGTCGTTATTTGAAGCTCTCAGAAACAGAATGTTATGTCATAAGGCTCAGGATAGATCGTTGTTAAAGAAGCAGAGTACATGGCGTCTGTTATCATTGAACTGTTGCACGATCAGTTTCAATATGCTAGAATGCGGAAGAACTCTGCTCATTGAGCGCAGTACCTGGGGTCAACTTGTGTTATATTTTTCTGAATCACTTCAGTCACTAGAGGCAGTCTAGTCCTTTTATCAGTTTTTGTATGCCTCATAGTGAAACTGATTTCTCCCTTATGCTTACAAACCAAATCGGCGAATAAAACCCGATGAAGCTCAATACAAAAGTACTCATTAAGCTCTTCTGTTGACGATGAGTGTTATATCACTACGGTTTGCATTCGAACTAATGTTCTGTTATTACGAACTACCGTGCATTCATTTTGCAGGCTTGTACAGACTTAGCTGAACAATCGAAATACGCAGATGAACAGCTTGAACTATTCTCAACGTTCTGTGATTGTAATTTGGTGCAGCAAAATCATGCAAACCTTGTCTGGTACTGGGAAGTGCGAGTCGTCAAACGGGGTTCACAAACCATTTCAAACAACTGGTTACACAACCACTTAATTCGGATAATCCTTATAATCCACCAGCCAAAACGGAATAACTTTGATTCAGGAGCCAGAAAATAGTAGAATGGCTTGTCATACGTTTGACGAGCTTTTCCGCGCTCTAAATAGTTGCTTTTAGGTATACGCACCTGGATAAATGCTGTATAAAAAGGTCTCTGGGGACGAATACTTAACGAAAATGGGACATTAAAACACATGAATGCTTTTCACATTTTTATTACGAGGAATTACAGTTAACTAAATATATGCTTCTCGCCTTCCTTGATCCGTGATAAAATTGTGATGGGCGCTGGAAGAAAAGGAACAGATTTTCAATGAAATTATAAAAAGCTAGACCGATATAAACCGAGATTTGATGCGCACAGTTAAGCACAGTAAAACTCAGTTTCTTGAGAACGGAGCCGGTTGCTGACAGGAAACTTATTTGTTGCAACCACCAACCACAGGCGTAAAATACAAAGTAATACTAACGTTGTAACCCGCTGATTATCAGCAGTCGATACTGGATACAACATGAAATATTTTTGTTAAATTTCGGCTTGGCTTCGTTTTTACTGGACCTGCACGACGTGAATTGAAAAATATGGGCAATTGCATCTCCTGTTCAGTTAGTCTGACATCTAAAGATAATTCAACGTGGCCCGTTATGATCACTATGAAGCCTATCGGTACCGGTTACTGTTACTAAAATTAACTCAAAAGAATTTCACTACCCATAGATTTCAACTTCTCGAATTGTTTTCGATCAAGTTAATTTTTGTGAAACGCACAGGGGCACGAAAGACGGTGTATGAACTAAATCCTAGTGTCATTTAATCCTCAGTTTAGCACCGTTAACAATTGTAGCCACATTAACTGGCATAAGCCATCATTCAATTACACGTTGAGAGGATATACAGTAGTTTTCTGAATACTTGGAGCAACCAATTTTCAAGCTACTCAGCAAAACTGCCTGGCCTCCTTACGTATTCTTGAGACGCGATGAGCGGCCTTTTCTTGGAGATAGAAGGTTAATGTGATATTTCCCTGTGGACCGGATGATAAAGTTTCGGTAGTCGACCACTGTGTTTTTACAAGCGGCGAATGTATCTGGAACCCTTTCTCTATTTGAGAGAAGTATGAAATAATCAGTTTCTATAGGTTGGTGAAGGCTTAACAATGAGTTGACTTTCACGATAAGCCCTGTTGTTCAGATTCCCGCAAATGATTCGTTAAAGTGAGGAAGTGAAAACGAACAACTTACATTTATGCACGTAAATTTTTCCGTAATACTCGGAATTAGAGTCTTCAAATAGTTGCATTGAAACTGTGCGTTCACTGCTGATGTGGTGTCGCAACGCAACGTCTCAGAGGTTTTTAATTTCTTGGACAACAAAACAAAAATAGCCGAATTAAAAACGTGTCCTCTATTACACACAAACTAAAAGCCAGCGTAGGTCCACCGCATATTTCTGCAGTGGTCATGTACCGACCAACAATCATCACCAACCTCATACTTGTCTGACTTTATTAATGATTTTACTCCCGAACGTCAGTGACCTCGCCGGTTCCTGCACAAGTCGGAGGAGTCATATGGTCCTTCTCGTGTGCTTCCTGAATAGACAGACGCCTGCTGCGTGCTGCGATAGCGGTAAGAGTGACTCATCAGCAGCGGCAACGGTTTGACCACTCAACATCCTTGCAAACCGCCTCTCAACATGAACAAACTAAACAGAGGCTGTCAGTATGGACATCAGCATACAGCTGTTTTAAACTTCATTAAACAACCAGTAAAAGATGACGATAGAATAATCGCAGTTGGTTACGTTAGAAGAATGGATAAACATTTTTGCGAGTTCACATCCAGGTCGTACAAAATTGTTCGGAGGTGGTTTGTGTTTGTGCATTAACAGGTTGTACCAGTTTGCAAACTTTGTCCATGGTCCGAGGGAATAGCTCTAAATCGAAGTAGTATGGGTTGGGTATAATGACTGTGTGAATCCTAGTAAACTAACAGACTGATAACCAGGTTGTCGCAAAAACGTTGAATGTAACAGGTATAATATTTCAGGGCGACAGTTGTTTCGCAATCATTTCAGTCCGGAACACCAAATGCATGTGTTACAACTATGAATGACAAATTTACATCATCTTCTTAATCGTATGCTCCCAATTGATTCAGTAAGTCAAGGAAAACTCTGTTGGGAGAATTAGTTACTTATGACTCAAAAACTTTACTTTGCAGTAATTTTGGAATAGGCCACTCATAACTCATATTGCGAAAAAACACGAATCTCCTAAATAAGATCACTGATGACGATCTATACAAACATTCAGCCGGATTTTTAAAATCCAAGTAAATATAAGGGGGAAATTTTTCTGCTGTTCCTTCCACCTCAGCTGAAAACAAAGACCATTATAAACTTAACTGAACACATAATAAACCCACCTAAATCTCCTAGATTCACACTAAACTGGCATGTCGACAGTTTAAACGCTAATTCAAGAAATTTGCTATGCTCTTCTATTGGACAGTGTCCACGCAAAGTACTCTCGACTGTCGCATTTGGTTCCCTTGAACCAGGTTAACTGAACAACAAGAAGATAAATGGTATGA
This sequence comes from Paragonimus westermani, assembly GCA_008508345.1. Lineage (NCBI taxonomy): Eukaryota > Metazoa > Platyhelminthes > Trematoda > Plagiorchiida > Troglotrematidae > Paragonimus > Paragonimus westermani. Next base: position 480,174 of record QNGE01000037.1, on the reverse strand, counting down.
ATCGACAACTCGGCATGCGCATTGATCCTGCAATTTGGTTAATTTGGTAAGCAACTGACGAGACAGGGTAAAGTCCAGTAGATTTTACTTCAATACTGTGAATATGCCCGGTTTAGTCATGAAAAGAAATGCGTAGCAAACAAGCTCGTTTTCGGTGTTTCATCATCAGGCTAAATGCAACACATTTATATGGGTTAGATGGGGGTGGTAGATAACATATCACTAAAGCGAAAGATGTCAGTCAACAGTTTTTTGTCTGGTTTGAGTCATGAGACTTAGTTACATAACATTGGCCACGTGAGTTGTACGAAGTCTGCAAGCGATGCGTCACATCTATGCAGTCATTCTGTCCTGGGTTTGCGTACACGGCCATGGAAGATTCAAAGTTTTGATTAGTCGTTTATGAGCGCAAAATGGTGGTGAGTATAGGCGAATTGCGATGGCCTCTGCAATTGAAAGTATACGACCTTTGACCTGTTTTGATTGTATCCCACATATTGACATCTCTCGCTTTAGATTTCACTTCATTCAACTTACACTGATGCCGGAATAAAAACACAACTTGATTGTGTCGTGCCGACAAATTATTTGCTGGGGTCTACTTGCGATTTCATTCCGTTAATGACGGTGTAAACAATCAGCGTTATTTCCTCAGTCCCAATAAACTTGTGGCTTATGAAACCAACATTTGATACATTTAATTGCCTCAGTTCAGTTTTAGTTTGGTTTCAACGACTCCTAGCGGGGTAAAGAGGTTTTACAAAAAACACTGCACTACTACCAGTGAAAACATCACCTTCTTGCTAATTGCTGGGTAGAGTTTAGTCTAACTAGAGAATGCAGTCGCCTACCTTATCAGTCCCACATGCGCAGACAAAAACATGTTAGTTCATTTGTAGGTTAGCTAACACTCCAGATGTTTGTCTGCTGGCGGTGGTGGGGTCATGGTGACGTGTCGATTGCCACTTTGTCCACATACAGGTAATCAAACAAAAATGTGTTTCGTTCCTACCTTTCCGGCAGCTTCATAACCATTTGATTCAGGTGTCCTGTATTTTCATGAAGGTGTTGAGGGAAAACGCGATCGATATCAACCATGTCTAAGAAAAGCAGGATTGAGACAAACATCGTCACTGGTATGCTTGAGAGAGGAAAACGTGTGTAATATGCTGCGATCTGTCAATCGACGTTATTAAGAGTGGACCTTATTAATGAGCCGTCCTCTTTTTCAGATGTCTGAAGTAACCAGTAGAGGTGTTTGGCAATCCATTAGTAGTTATCACACATGAGTATTTGTTGTTTAGATTAGAACAGAATAGAAATTGGGTGCACCAAAAATGGATGGGAATAGCGGTTTCCATAGTTTGTGTCTCTTGTCTAGTGGTTTCCCCATATTATACTGTAGTAGCAGACGGCGTGACATGTACAACTAATGCTAAAAAACAGTGCCGATAGAAATCAACGAAGCTACCACCCGAAGCGTTACATTAAATCATCAAAAGTGTTGATATAGTTGGTTTATTTTTAGATAGTTAAAGCCCGGATTTTCTTAGAAAAAAAGTTCTGGGACCACTGCGGATCAACTAAAATAAGTATTCCAAGATTTCTACGTACGCTTCTCAGTCACTACGATCAAAAGTTGAAGTAAGTTTCCTTAGCAAAAGTGTTCACTTTTCACGAGTTAGCAACGCAATTGCCAAATTTTGCAAATGGCATACTTAAGCACTAGCGTCATCCCACCCAATCGAACGCAGGTCGTTTGTTGTGTTTCATGTGCCAAAGTTTATCACGGCACAGGCCGTTTACTTACTGCAGTTACTTAGAAGTCCGTCGTTTTTATAATTGGACTAGAAAGAGAGTAGTACGGTCTCGGATACAAGCTGGTAGAAGTGATTTCTACCGATCAGCACGTAAATACTCTGAATGCATGCACACATAATTGGCCAGGACCACTTGGAACCAAAGCTGAAATGAGAAAACTATGATATTCGTTCACGATTGGCCGAGCGTTCGTACACTTTTATGCGTGTGCATCAGCCGATATGTGTCAATGGATTTAGTGACCGCCAAAGAAGACCGTTCATTCCTTCGCTGATTCAATCTTCATACGGGAGCAACATGACTGTCGGAGCTCCGTCCAAACGGATAGCACATCGCGAATACTGCGCATGGATGGACTTTCCAATTCACACACTATGAATCCGCCCTGAAAACAACAGATTTGTGTAAGGTGACGTTCCAATGTGCGAATGCCTCGTTTGTTTTGGGGTCTCCCTGTCTTAGAAGGTTGGATAAGTGAGCGATGGTTTTTGCCTTATGACGTTGTAGATCAATCTGTGGACGACGTCGTCCAAAAAACCATATCACTCCCTTCAGATGACCAACCGAAGTTCGTGCATTTGCACAGCCACAAACATCTTTCAGCAATGGCCGACAAATCGGGTCTTTGCAAGCGCGCTTTTCCATCACACCACTTGTTGCGAAGTCGTGACTTAGCTAATCAACCTCCCTCAAACTAGTTAGTCTTCAGCCCTCTCCCTGAGTGAAACTTAGCAAAATTGCACTGGTTGCATAGGGAGAAAGCAATAAAAGTGGAGAAATGCTGAAGTCCCTTCAAAGCTTCATAGCTCGGCTGATAGAGCGCTTGAGGATTTTGGTCTGTTTTTTCTGTCGTTGTTTTGAATGCGCAATTAAGTCTAACCTGAAGATATCGTCGACTGGTACCAAGAATTAAGTGACACTGACAGTTACAGACCAATTCGTTTTTCCTGGGTAAACGGACAGTTAACCGGTTCATTTCTGGAAGAGAGGCACATTGGCAATAACAACGGACCCTTGGTCACTTTTTTCCTATCAGCGCATCTTATTATAGCCAGACTACGCAAGCGCATGTGATAATGTGTTCATGCAGGTGTTTCAAAGTACTTCTCCTTGCTAGAGCACACTTTAACTTAATATAATTTGCAGACCTACTGAGTTATTTTTGCGTCACTAGAATGCATGCACCGTTGAACTCTGCTTGTTTCAATACATCTTGATAGACCTTTAACAACTTCACCACGTAGTATCATTTAAAAATTATCGAAATAAAATATTTCGGACAGATATTTCGAGTGAGCTGCATGCGAACATTTACACATAACATAGACAGTTTGGGTACAGTCTTATCAGCAGGTCGTTATCACGAAACAAAAACTGAAACAAAGTCCCATTATCCACATCACTGTAAGAGCTGAGACAAAATGGAGACACATTTTCCGGCTTATTGATTTTCTTAAAGACAAGCTAGACAAGGCAAGATGAAATAATACAGGTAGTCAATATTTTAGAAATCACCAAAACAAGATGGTGGTACTAACTTCAGCAGTTCGGATTATCTAACGCAGAGAAAGAGTTATAATTCTACAAACAAAACAAGGAATTTCCAACCAGCCTCTTTCGAAAAGAAGCACTAGACTCGAGTTTCGCTCTCATCAGAGCTCATCAGTAGTGCATATCCTTTCCACGGCCGGCATTTGAACTCCGGACATTACAATCATGAGGCAACCATGTCGACCACTGCGCCATTGTTCTCACATTAGGCACGACTGAGTCATCACATCTGAACGCTCAACCACTCTCGCTTGTGAGCAATGATCAGGTTGCCCGATCGTCTCAAAAAGAGACAGTAACTGTCCTGTTAACTCCAATCGATAACCTCGCGATTAGGACTTCCAAGACAGGTCAAAATCTCCGATCTCATTAAACCTGCAAGGCAGTAACTGTCTCCTCTCGAGACGATCGGGCAACCTGATCATTGCTCACAAGCTAGCGTGGTTGAGCGTTCAGATGTGATAATTCGGTCGTGCCTAATGTGAGAACAATGACGCAGTGGTCGACATGGTTGCCTCATGATTGGAATGGCCGGAGTTCAAATCCCGGCCGTGGCAAGGATATGCCTTACTGACGAGCTCTAATGAGAGCGAAACTCTAGTCTAGTGCTTCTTTTCGAGAGAGGCCGGCTGGAAAGTCTATCTGGACGCGAACGCTGCGGTCAAATGTGAGTGATGGTCAACTTAGAAATAAACCGAATCTTTGACTACTCATTAGTAAAACAAGGAATATTTGGTATTTATATTACCATGATAATACTTTTGTATTTTTCAGTTTACAGCCACAATGTGGCTTGCAATTCATCTGCTCTGTTCTGTGTTTCTCGTTGGCTGTTGTAGACATTTTAGTGACAGACATTTGCCACGTTCACGGCGGTCGAAAGGAAAACTTTTTCTAAACGCTTGTTATCCGTGAGGTTTGACGCTAAGTAAAGATACATTTAACGATGAAGAATATATTGAATGTTCAATCTTTAGACCAACTAAATTATCAACTCAAACCTACGCTTGCCTCCATTTCACGGAAAATAAGAAGTTGGTTTGTGGTGTCTTGATATCGTAAAATTAAGAGCTATTTTAATGCCGTTCGCACGCGCCCTACAGAACTCTCGTCCGGACCATTTTTCATCCGCTGACTGGTGGAACTGAAAACCACAGTTATTGAATACAACGGGACGAGTACTTCCAGAACTGCTTATTGTGGGAGTATTCATTCTCACAGTGAATGCTTAAAATGCAATCTTGGTACGTGGACTCCACAGTTACTTCAAGTGACAAACTCAGTTCCTGTCTGCACATTGTGTCCAACCAATTATCCATATAGCCCTCATCCAGAAGTGTTTCACATTTTTAAAATGAACCTCAGTTTTTGGTTTTAACTACACTACAGTTTACTGCGGATTTTGCGGAAAGAAATGATGGTGTTTAAAAAAGACCAAATTTAATATATGTAATTTGGTCTGCAGCTGATACCACTAACGGTAGGAAGTAGAAGAGAACGTGTAAGATGGGCAGATTTTCACATTGCATAACTTAATTCCATGGCAATCGGAAAGGTCGTCAGACACTCAGAAATGTTCAATCACCCACGTACAGTACGTTGAAGGGCTGGAGGTCTATGGCTGAGTAAAATACTTGCTACATACAGCCAGCTGCAAAATTGACAAAAAGACTTACACTCTGATAAATGAATCCCACTGCATACACACACTGCAATGGAACAAGTAGAATGCGTGTGTTTTGCTGACGTTTAGCAGTACACTTGTAAATTCGGTGCAAAATCCAGTACTCTTGTCGACAGCTCTGTGGAGCAAAATTGCACTGTTTGATAGAGACAATTCCATTAAAAAGATGATCACATCTTACCCCAGATGGCACCGTCACACTGAAATGTGAGGTAAACTTCGAACTGTCTTAAGATCATTACGATCGACGACCAATTGTTGTTGGTTATTTAGGATCTACCCGCGTGTACAATGAGCACCTACCGTCAAAAATGTGTCACTGCTATTACTAGAAATAGTAAGGTATATTGACCTGGTTCGTGTAAAATAGAAGATTGATTTTCCTCAGTCTCCTCAATGTAAAGAGAGCAGCTGTAACAACAGAAACTGTTGTTGTGGACATTGCTTTATGCAAGTCTCTTAGGTTCTTTAGCACAAACAAATCAGCAACAAGGTATAAAATAATAGCGTAATGCATTTCTTATTATTGTGTGCGTATAATCATTCTAGTATACTCATAAGGTATGCTTTGGGTTTTCCAAAGCTAGATAAGTATTTGATGAAGATTGTTGGAAACGACTGAGTGAACAAGGTTATAAAAGTCTTCTCCAGCTGAACTGTTTAGCTAACCTCCTTAGTAGCTGTCATTAACTTTGACCATTCCGGGATCTACACTGCGGTGTAAGTCACCTGATGAAAAAGCCTGCTTACCAGTGTACTTTTATCTCATATGATACACCACCGAGTTAACATATTTAAAACCTAGCTACATTAAAATGTGATTAAAGCACAGATAACTGTTTGATCTAAGGACGAGACAAGGTAAATATACAAAACACCATTCATGAAAGAATACCGCTGAGCTTCTAACTACAAAGAATTGGTTCAGTGTGATACGAGATCATTGGCACACTATTCAACAAAGTCTTTTTGTAAAAAATCGAACAAAGCTAGAACCTCAACAGTAATGAGATAGTATTTTTCAGTGAACTACGATACAGACATATCTTATGTTCCGTGATCCCCTAGATGGTGGGCATTCCTTTCGAAACAGGTAAACTGTCGTCGTCGGCGTGAGGTTTAGGTGATAACAACCAAATGTTGCGGTGTCTGTCAGCGGGTTTTTTATTCAGCCTGCAATTGCTGGATCACCATATTTACTCGTAAGCGACAGTCATGTGATCTTGGGTGCAAAGGCGTGCCCACCATAAACCTGTTTGCAGCATCTTCAATATCAAGTCAGTCCATCTACGGATGTCAGCAGATTTGGTTGACGTAAGACTGACCTTCTTGTATTCAGCAGATGGGAGTCTGTAGTGATTATGTCCCTCTTGATTTAACTGACCTATATAGATGGGCATCTTTTGGTAATCTTAGACCGCTCGAATTTCAACTATAAACGGTTAGGAGTGCGTACCGAACGTCCTGGAAAGGTAATGCAAATCACTAAACGTTTGTTGCACTGCCTACTTACTCAGCCTTTTTGGTCTTTAAAGTGTACGATAGACAAACACAGTGAAATTACTTTTGAAAGCCATTGACGAACAACTTCTGGTTTCCCTTTCTTGTATGTGATAGTTTTTGTGTTTATACAATTCCTTAGTAACATTGTTACCATATCAATAAACCTTCCCAAGAGCACAGAGAGCCAGTTCAATATCAATATATTCTAAGTAAACCAACAACCGAATTGGACCACCTAACAATAACACAATTTGTACCCACCCGCCTACCGTGTTCAAACCATTGCACTCTAAAATCAAATGTCTCGGTTGACTTTACGAATCCTATTATTGTGTTCACTTCCAAATTTCCGAAGTCTACCGGAAGTCGCAATGGTTATCACATCCGTATCTTGGTTCTAGTTACCACCACTTTTCAATTACTACATTAGTTCAACCCTTGCCTTCATTAACTACCCAAAAATTTTAACCAATATGCCTGACCTCTGGTCACCTCCAAGTCAGAAGTATCAGGTCCAGTTATTATCACGTGTCCAAGGCTATTTACAAAACTTGAACTTTCAATTGTTCTCGCTTTTTTGAAATAGTCACTTTTACACCTTGTGCTTGCATGGTTGCTAGCATCAACCACGATATTTCGGTTGAAATATAATAGCTCAGACTCACAGTTATTGCCGTCAGTTCTCTCGTGCATTTTCACTAGCGAAACAATGAAAGCTGTCGCCGATTGATCAAAGTTAGCAAGTTATGCCTTCCTCATTCTACTGTTTTCTGGAATTTTGTTGTGCCTTTTCGTGCTTTATACTAAACACACTGTCATTCTTGTGCGCACCTATCGGGAATTGCACAAATTATCTGATCAACATATAATGAGAATGTTATGCACATATAAGGACAGAAGTTACTGTCATGAAAAACTGATACCTAGGGTTCATACAAATTTCGCAATGGATTGACCCTGTAGTCGGATAGCTAGTTCGACGCGGTAGGCCAAATTTGTCGTTCTGTAAACTACTTATTCGATTACGCCGTCCAAGAGATCGTTAGTTCCAGACATACGGTCAAATGAACGCCAATAAATATGTGCACATCCTTCAGTTCGTTCGGAACAGACCTGATCGGAAAAGAAGGTCAATACCATCATCTGTATATTGCATTTGGGCGCACTGTTATTTGTACTGACCGCTGCCTAGAGATCCCAACTGTGATGACGTACAGTCTGCTTCCGTTTGTGTGCCAGTGAACCCTATTTGTGCTATGACGCGATTTCCTGAACGGAATTAATTTTTCCTGGGTAAATTTACTGGATTCTACTGGGTACGGTTGGATCAGAGCTAGTACCTGTTAAGTCGTTTTGTAAGGAAAGGGTATACCGGAGTTTTGAAGCAAACGAAACATGAATAAAGCGGCTGATGTGGAGACACCAGTTCGTGGTGACCATGAACGATTGACAACCAGTTGAAGTGGTTTAAGATTGAGGTCGGGAAGTGGGTAGTTTTGAACGTATATCAAATTTAGAGTACCAGCGGTACTGTCTTCGCCCTTAAGGTTAGTTACTGCGTTTCGATAAGCGAGGGTCGTAACGGCAATGGTGACCGTCAGCAAGACATCCTGCCCGTCACAAACTCAAGCTCTTCATGAAACGATCTCTTATTTCATTTGGTGAGGTCCGCAGGTGAATGTTTTCGTGTGTAATAGTTATCATGGCTATAGGTTTCTTCTTTTTAAAGACTTACAGATCAAATATTCGTTCAGAAACCATGGGAGTCTTGAGGTTCTCAATAACATGGTACCGTTCTAATTATCAACTGATTGCTCTGCTTTCCAGCGAATTTTAATTTATCAAGAGAACTTGAACCAAGGCTAACACAAGTGTAATTAAATTGTTTGTATGTAACATTGTGGCACATTTTTGTACAGCGCTACAAATTAAGTATCACATTGTTTTTATACCCACATAGTTAGCATCGATGAGATAATTTGAAACGGTGAGAGAATATCCCAGTTTTCAACCAGTAAGGCCTGCTAAGACAAAAAAATAATCCCTTAAAGGTAATCGGAACATATCTAAGGCCTTGGAACAATTAAAAATTCAGAAAGACCTTCCAAAACAATTTTTTAGCTTCCGAAATATTTATCTGTCTAGCAGTTATGGCTAGCCTATCTCAGGCCAATAGTACAACTGAAAAGATTATCATAGGAATTAACATGCTTGTTCTCGTTGACTGATGAGGGAGTTAACAACCATGTCTTGCAGTAAGCCGTCATGTGTACACATTTAGCGCTCCTTCAGTAGTTCTAGATCCGCGAGTGCCTGTTTTGGAAGTGAACATTATTGGAATTTGATGGAATAATTTACGGAAAACAAACTTGTTCGATCAAGTCATTTTAGAAATACTCACAGAATCAAAGTTTGCTTTATGACAGCTCACCAGCTGGACAGACTTTTGCGCGCATTAAACTCCGCAATTAAGGTGTAAGCATGCTAAGGACTGCTATGCCAACATCGAACTGAGCATGTCCTTGTCCTTCTAAACACAGTCACAATTTATTGTAACACACGGGTTGTTCAGGCGTCTCCAACAATAAAACGAGTTAGGTTCCGTTAACTCCACAAGGTGAACATGTGATCAAACTTCCTCACTTAGATTTGACCCACTGACTTCAGTTAATCAACCAAAAATGATTCCATTATCGGTTCGTTAGTATATTGTTGAAATCCGAATGTAGTTCTGCTGTGAAATTCGGTTGAAGTCCCGTGAGGAGCTCACAAGTGAAGGGTTTGAGGACCAAAACAATTAAACAATCTAGTGTGGGTTAACAGTTGAACGGCACCGATCGGTGGATTTAGAATTAGCGGAGTAACTGTAGTCACAGGCTTTAACAAAGCATGTTTGTCATTGGGATGGCGGTGACAAAACCTCCGTAAAAGTTTGAATTATGACCGACACAGAAAACCGTGCGGTTTTGTGATCTGATGCTCAATCTGAACAAGGACAAGCATTTGACAAGTGAGAGCGACTTCACAAGCATAAGATCCGTTCGTGTCACCTGACTACGTGGGTCTCACCGAATACCAATTACTAGAAAGTGTACGCGATGGAATCTTGGATTAAACGCTCGCAAGCTGTTAATGCAACATGAAACATATTGGCCGCACTGAGTGTAGTGTCGGTCAGTGTGCGTGTTTACTCCACCCTCACCGTTTGCGGTCACACAACAGCTTCTGACCAATTACTGACTGCACGCGCGTATTAAAAACGGACTTATCAACTCGCAAGTTTCATGAAGAGAATTACTATGGACTGACCTAGATGAAATGTAGTTAGCACTGCTCTGTCGAAGATTTCAACGTCATGGAATGTTCCCGAGTTTGCGTCATCACGATTCCGTCACCTTTAAGTCACACGAGGCGCTGCTTTCCGTGCATAACAAGCTAGCCTTCTGTGCGCAAGATCTGTTGAACTTGAACCTCCGTCATGGTTTTGGTCATTGACATACTAGTGTGTGTGGATTGACCTAACTTACATTTTGATTCCACCGCTGTCCGGTACTACCGTCTTTCAAAACCAACCTTTTCGTTTCGTTTTTCAAATGTGTAAAGTATGAAAGATCCGTTTTTCTTTGCATTTCGTAAATAACTCGATCCATGTGCTCACCTTCCAGGGTCCCATGTGACAGTGGAGCTGAATCGCGTGATCAAGTCGGAACTATGATTTAATGAGGTTCTAGGGGACGGATAATTATGCATGACCAGATTTGGCAAATCGATTGGTACTAGTCAAAGAATCGTGTATCCATCATGTCGGCATACACTGCCATAAACGGCTTTTCATGTGCGCCTGCAAAACATTCTCCCACAGGCGAGAAATAAACACGATCCTATCATCGGATGATGTGAATGTTCAATTTGACCTTCGTGCAGTTGGGTAGTATATTTGGAGTTTAAAGCACTGATATTGAAGACAGAGCAGTATACCTACTCTAACCTCGCTATCTTTGTATTTCAAACACCGCAACTAAACACAAGGTGTCTTGTGCAGCACGGAGATCCTCTTATACGCTTCAGCGGTAGATAAGGGTTGAACACAGATTGTTGTGCATGTGTACGCATTTGCTGGTATACGCTGGCGGTAACGTAAACATTCCCACTAAACAAGGCTTTCCTTTGTGTGCACACTACTTCTGGACTATCAGTGCAAGTGATTGGATGCGTTCAGCCTTGAATTCTATCGTACACAGTTTAGAACAAACGACGCCAGCAAAGTCAAATTTGTGCTGCGTAGCAGCATGATGATGGAATCGTGTGGCACATCACGGTGATCTGCCGGATAATTACGCTAAACGACTGTGAAGATCTGGTATATTTTTGTAGCTTTCACTCACATCAATTCTGCTGTCTTATAAGGAGCTGAGCAGGTGTTAAGCAGACCTTTAGCATTGCAAATGCAAAACCGGGTATATCACATTCGTCAACCGTCGCGCTTTCACACTGAACACACTATTTGCTTACGTCAATTCTAACCGACGCACTTACCTCAGATTCGTAGGTCTGGTGCGTGGCAGCTTGTAAAGCGGCACGTTGCAGTGTTTTCCTGTGCCCCTGTGGACAACCATGCAAATGTATTATGCCGCCTGCTTTGAAGTAAGTAGAAAATGACCCTCGACCGTTGAGCACGTGCTACCTAATATCATTTATTTGCATGGTTTGACACAGCTATTGTCCTCCGCACGGCAAGTGCTCGACGTGCTGAGTTTTCGTGGGTGGACCAAAATTTCTGGCTATCGTGGAAAAAAGCATATGCAAGGCGAAATAACGAAAACATTTGATAGAAAGCAGTGCCGTGATGAATGATGACCTAAACGTATTGGCAGAAAATTACTCTGCGTCTTATTTTTACAGTTTTTCTTAAGCTCCTGAAACTCGTAGATCATTGTGGAGGTTAGGATACTTTTTAGAAATATACTGAAACAAAGCCTGACCGGGGATCTCAGGCGGTGTTGTAATTTTACGGCTTCCGGCTTTTGGTATCCGTTAGGATCGATCCAATACACCTAGACTACACAGAACTGGAAAATGACCCTTGAATGAGTCATCAACTCCGCATTTCATCTGACTTTTCTGTAGTAGTGTGAAATAGAATTATACGGGGAGTTGGTGTAAATTCATATTGAACGGTCTTCGGAGTCATTTTATATGACTCACATTCACAGATTCGGCATAAAAACTGATTTATCAGAAATCTGTTAGTTTTCAAGTAATACTTGAGCGTTTTTGTGCCACATGAAGCACCTTTTTAAATTTCCTGTGATTTTTCGTTATAACTATTCTACGAACATCATTTTGACCGTTACTCATTGTAGGTAGTTGACACTGAATATCCGGAGGAATTACATGTGGTTGTATTCATGCCTGAAAGAAACACCAACTACGACGAGCTCCTCTAACAGGGTATTATGTGAACGTATGTGTCACAATAGTCTCTCATGCTAGATAAGTATCATATCACACGCAATTTCACCAACCGTAAACTTTACTTTGGAGCAGCCCGCTCAGCCAGGATGTTCGCAGCAGAATGAAATCTAGGACGAAACTTGCTGGTAGGATCTTCACTTACACAGTTCTTGCACATATGTGTAACGGTCTAAAATTAAAATCAATAGATTTTTCATGCCAAACAAAAGTATACCATAAAAATTCAACGAATAGCTTCGTTTACTACAATTCGCATTCTTCGATAATTCCATTGTAACCCACCAAGTATAGTTCTCCATAAACCCTATTTCATATTGAATCTGTCAGTTAGAATTCGCTGTTTGTTTGTAGGAGCAGAATTTTTGTGAAAATATTTATAAAGTTCTGTGTACATGTAGATGGAACTGCCTTTGCAAATTTGCATATTTATCTAAAAGTGCACACACTTGGAGTAGGGTTTACTAGCGTACCACCAGAAACAGTAATTTGCAACACAGAAGAAAAGGTATATATGAAAACTAAACCGCAAACAATAGCTCTAGTAGTCAATAACTTGCCTAAATACGTAGAACTGTTTTGACTTAAACAATCAGCATGTAGTACGCTGATATGCGAACACCTAACACATTAACAGCACGCGTTTTTGACCTGGTAAATATGCAGCAATTTCGAATAAGCGTTGTTTGTGAAGGTTGTGTCCGGTGTGTGAGAACCGGAGTATGCTGACAGCAAACTGAGCTGTCTATTTTGCTTAATGCTTGCCGGTAACCTTTAACGTAAACAACCCACTGTCATATGTACTCGGTGACGCGGATCAACCTAGCGAAGGTATGCTCCGGTTTGTGGGGCATAAGGTCTCATTTTCACTTATGACATTCTTACTAATCTATTCGTGCAACATAATACACAGTTGAATTAAATGGGAATCAACAACCGCGGAGTGAGTACTACAAGAAACTCTTCAACAAGATTTCTACAGAACGTTATCACTGAGTCTTTGTATTTGTCATTCATGCAAAATTCACCGTTGTTAAGAACAGCTTATTTTCAAATATAAATTAACCGTATTCTACAAAGAAGAATTTTACCATTCCTCAGTATGGATTATTTGAAAAAGTATTCCCTATAGTTGTTTAGTTGACACGCTTGTTTTATGCCATCCACATAATGGTTTGTAGAGCTTGATGGCGTGAAACCCACCAAGTGTTTGCTGTTGAATCTGTTTACAAATTTGCCTGCAGCGTGACAAATCTTGTCACTTTCTTACTTTGGATAAACAAGCTTTCGGCTTTGAAAACGCGAACTGAAGCTGAAGCATTCCGGCTGTGTGTACACGCATGTTTTTGCGCCGCCGTAATTCAGTTGGTTTTGAGAAACTATAAAAGTTATTATTATTCTACTTCTGAAGTAATCACAATAGATGGATTTATCACTTTTTACTCGTCATACAGTGTGGGAGTGTAACGGGAGAGGTTATTTTTTATAACTTTCATATAAAGGCCCGTAACTATCATGTACTGAAATGCGCACACACCAGAGCATTACGTTTTACTAACGAGTCAAGTGTCTTATCGCCATCATTTTTATACAATACTACCTTGCAGAGAATAACTTCAGGCGAAAAAACCTTACAACTTTCCTCTGGTTTTTCTTGTTGAAATGAAAAAAATCGGCTGGCCTAATTCTTTCCCATAAATAAAAACCGTCAACATCAAGACCTTGGCTCTCTAAAGTACGGGATATTTCAAGCTAAAAAGAAGCTCACTGTGTCTGAAAGCTTCTTGATGACATAACATCATGATTCATACGTTGCATGTGTTTACATGTGTAACTCGTCTCTTCAAATCGCACATGACTGGCTGATGTCTCCATACTCGTCGCTTTGCTGGAAACCAGCCCATCTTTCGACAGCATGTTTTTCTAACACATTAGGTGTTCGTTCAGATGTTTAGTCCGTAAGAAAAAATGAACTGATTCTGACATTTCTTACGTCAGGACAACAGCCTTCTGCGGCGCCGTGTAAGCTTACATTTAGACAAAAATCAAGATATTGCAGTTAACTGATTTTAATCGCTGCGAAACGAAAAACTGACAACTCTTTGAAGTATTGTCAGTATACAAGAGAAAGACGAATTCCGTGACGAATTACATTTATCTGATTACTAGACCACCTGGAACCTACTGGTTTACCCGGTCGCTACATCTCAGCCAAAGCCTGCTGAATGAATGGGACATTTGAGTTCCACTATGAAGATGTGGAAGTTCGTACATTTTTCATTTTGGTTGAGTACGAAAGAGAATGGAATCCATGGTGGAACGTTGGTTTAAGGCTGACCATCATGAACTGTTATGTGAATATGAGGCTAGTTACTTTAGGCTGATTGACTCTCCAGAAGCATCACGGCTCAGTAGTGGAACACTTTGTCTAACGTGATTTTAACATCAGTAACAAACAATTACAATTACCGTAGTCTCACACATTATTCAGCCGGCCCATTTCATGGAAGCAGAGATCGTTAGTAGGAGATATTTCCCACAACCGGGCTGAGAACTCCAAGGACCTTAATGAACATTGCGGCATTGAGTTCATTTTATGTACGAAAGAATGATCATGTACAGATGTTATTCGCTTGTGATTCCCCGGACAATTGACCCACAAACCAAGTGACTAGTCTCGACTGTTAGTCAGTCAACGAGTTGCTCCGTACATTCTGGATGGCGGAAATTCTGAAAACGTTGGAAACGCCTGTTCAAAAATAAACGTAAAAACTGTTTAGGTTACAACGGTTGGAACGCAAGTGAAATAACAGTCCTTAGCGACATGTTGATGAGGAAACAAGACTACTCATATCGTAGTAAACCCAATCACTGAAGGGGCTCTGGAGAGGCGAATTTTCGATAAAGCCTAAATTCCGGCTTGACAGAGTTTCATTGACGTGTTACTTTAGGAAGCACGCATAAATTATTGGTGATCTTTTCACATGGTCAACACATGGAAAGATCTTTCTCGTGACGACATTTCACCCAGACTCTCTTGGGGTAAAAATGTGGGACGGTGCGAAGGGCACACCAAAATTAGCGTTCGTGTAGAAGGAAACAATGTTATTGAAGCGTCCTATATTCTGTCTCTGGATCACTCACTCGGTAGATCTGATATTGTTGGTTGGGTGCCAGAATCCTGCAAAAGTTGTTTCATGTTGGACACAGTTACTGCGGCCAAAACGGCCACAGTCCGATGTTATCGTATTTTGTATTTAGCGATTTTGAAATGAAACAGAACATTCTCCTCTCGAACTTCAGAAAATTGTGTTCAAACGAATGAGCATTACGCAAATGCGTGTCACCCCGTAAAATTCCATTGTAATTGGGGTATACTAAGAACGTTACATACTAGGTTTCACCGGCAATCACGGCTTAACCGGGAACAGATTTGACGAGTCAACCACACTAAGGCGGATTGTAGAAAACTGGATAAAGTTAGAACCAAAAATCTTCAGTGTGCTTTTACTCTGCAGATACGTTAGGAATCTTCTAAAAAAGTGTGATTAAACTTTTTGAAATAAGAAAATAAAACTTTATCCCGTTAAGACGCAGTTCATAATAATTCTGTTAAGCCACAATTTCTCTACTTGCTTAGTTAGATTGAGCATATTGATTTTCAGCTAAGGCTCATGTTAGGTTGGACACTTCGAAGTAGCTGGCACACTTTCACAGTCCGTCACCTCAAGTTTTCGTTTGGAGGTTTTAACACATCCTGCTTAGTTATATTCAACCAAACTTTTTGTATCATTGCGTTATATGCCTGTGATTGTATTGCTCTCAGATCGTGCGTCGTTCCGTTTTCAAGGACTACAGGTTAGCAGAGCGTACTCTTAAGTAGTTGTTTTTAAGCAAAGATATTTCTCAGTTCGAGTTTGATCTGCTATTCCTTTTTTCAACTATTTGAATTCTTGGATGCTTCTTTCAGTAAGATGCTTCAAACTAACCACAATTATGTGCAAATAATTCAGTCAACGTGTTTCTGTCCTTAAAGAAGTTCATGTTCCGACCACAGTTTTCGCAAACGCCTATGCGTACGGCAGTGAACAGTAGTTAATGTCATGGGTGGATGCAGTTTTTCTCACGTCTGAATAGTTTATCTCATGTGATTTTCATTTATTTATCCGTGCACATTAATACACTACACCTGGCTGACAACATAGACATCGTTACAGTGCTTAGACCTCCGTAAAAAATTTCCGTCGGTACAGCTTGAACTAAAAGTAAACAACTCTGAGGGTTACTTTATATACTGATTCCAACATTTTTGTTATCCATGCCCTTTTTACGATGTTTCTAAGGGAATATATGTCTTCCCTCTGTGTGGTATCCAACAGTAACTTGAAAACTGTACACAAAGCCAGAGTAACTCTGTCTAAATTAAGCAGTTATAAACAGTCTTAATTCTCACCTGAACTGGCGCTGAAACGACTGATACACTTTTGAAATTTACTGGTTTTCACTTCTGATCAGCTCGCTGTATTTACTTACAGTGCCATGCATAAAACTGGCGTAGACCTGCCCATAATTAATGGTGAAATTATTTTATTCAGATTAAACCATTAGGCTGCAGTAATTAACACAACGTAAACTGGAGTGCTTAAGGTTCGATTGATCATGAGGTTAGGATATGTTGTCTGCAACCACTTCGACAAACAATAATTCAACAAGAAGTTCAGGTATGTTTTTTAACACTAACCGAAGGAAGAGGGAAAATGTGCGTCAAATCTCACTTCTGTCCCGAAGGACCACTTTTCAGAAAAAGTTAGTGAATCTGATTTACAAGAATATTCTGAAAGTAGTAAGAGAAGCGATCTGAGAAGCAGTGATGAAGTATGCTTCATCATAAAAAATAATTTGTGAAAACTTTCTCAGAGTTACACAGTTGCATACATTTTCAAACCATGAATTGTAGTTGTTACGCACATACTGTTCATCTAAACACAACGTTTACTGTCATCTAAGAGTCTGAGGTAGACTGAGTTTCTTCACAGGTCTAGTTGTTGCTCTTATCATTAACACTGCTTCGCAGACTCCACCCAACGTATGATAACTGGCAGACCTAACTCGAAACTGCGTTAGAATCTATAGTCATGCTCTCGAACCAGTATAAGTATTATCTAATCTTCTGGATTATGGCGGAAAACAATAGGCTCAACAAAAACAAGGGCATGGATGACAACACAACAAAATTCAACTCAATAATTAGGGGGTATTTATTTTCTTATGTTCGCATTCCTTACTCTGAGCGTAAATCTGGATAAACTTGAGTCAATTTTCATTACTGAGGACCTAAGAGATGCCAGTGGCTTCGCCAGAATAGCTAAACAGAGGATTAAGTAATAGCCACCCAGCAAGAATTATGCCCTAGCTTGGTATCCAGCACAACCAATCTGAAATATAGTTAGTAGTAAACGCGCTGTGTACAGTGACAGATCCATCCATACATTTTTGAGGTAACCGTCAAGCACATCAGTTTGGGATCGTGTCGTTAAATGAATGTGGACAGTAGGTTTCACAGGTAATTATCGCATTTCTGATGAAAAAATTTCCGCAACAGATGTTACTTCTGGCTACATTTTGAGTTGTGTATTTTAGTACTGTCTTCATCTTTTACACGTTTATCTTGGTGTCAGAAATTTACTAGGTATTTGTGGTGATATATGTGATTTTGAACGAAGGGTGTGTAAGATCAAAAATTCATCAGTCTCGTTCAATGAAAACGCACCTTTCACTTACTTTTCAACGTTCTGTGTAGATTACAGGTAAAACTGTGATATATTTATTCTCCCGGGAGAATAATAAAATAGACAGTTTTCGGACAACACAACTCCAAGTCATTTGGACTGAAGACATTACGGAACAGTCATTACGCTTGGTGATAGGGATAAAGAGTGTTCATCAGTGGGTTGAGAGGTGGGCTGGAGGTCACGTGAAACACACAATCATCCAATGTGTTTGAGACAGCTTTTCCAACAGCAACTTGCCACCGGTTGAATATGTTTTGGGTTTTACAAACTCGTTTAGGTGTATGCCATGTTCTCGGGTATTTGCATCGTATTCGTAGTGTTAAGATAATTAAGTAGGGAAAATTAACTAATGTCCTGACGATGGTGCAAGTAATATTTACAGGAATGAGCAAGCAGGATACCTCACCTTTTAACTACTGCCGTGTTTCTCATTAAGGGGCGAGGTAAAAGTTGGTATACATCATTCTTCCCTCAAGTTCATTCATGCACTAAAATCGTAGAATGTAGCATCATCGTACACTTCCCGAGCGACTCTGATTCGAATACTCACAAGTATGTTTAGATTAACACTTCTGATTAATTAGTTTGAAACAAGCATCCCATATTTTTCTGCCTGGTGATTATCTTTCTCTTCATTTGACAATCGGTGGTAAAATAAATCTGTTCAAGTTTTCAGCAGACCTGTTAATCTTCTTATACCATCTCGGATTCTTATTTTGCAAGCACATTCTGCCATCGGCGCCTCAAAAATGATTCATTGTTTGCCACTGATTTTTTTCCAAGAACTCCGCTACCCTTCAAAGCCCACGCTGCTGCGGCATCAACACTGCTATCCAACTTGAAATCCCTCATCTTACTAAAGATCATAAGTTTGTAGGGGTCTGTGACGGATGGGCCGGTTTTCATTTATAGCCGGTTGGTTTTTTATAGCTTACGTCCACTGTTTATGTTTTAAAAGACTTCCCGTTCAAGTTGCGACTTTAACTCTGGAAAGCGCTTTGGTCGATTGAGCGCGTTGTTTTGTTCTGGATAATGTGGAAGTTCACCTACTCTTGTCAACGTATACGTTTTTAGACAAACGTTTTAGAGATGTGAGGCAAAAGGTAACAAGGACGCTCGGCTGACATTTTAACTCATTGCCCTCCAGGAAAATGACACTAACAGCCTTCGCTGTACCAGCATGGTAACACTGATCACCAGCAGTGTTCAGTCGTTATTTTCTCAACAAGACGTTGCAATGATTGATTGAGTCAATAGGGTATCAGCTTATCGGAATGTCTGTTAACTTAGTTACCTGGTTTTTCATCTGATCTACTTGTTTGATAGTTTGGTAAAATCAACAACTGAACCATTAGTTATATTCTCAAGCACCACTAACAGCGAACTCATAGGAACAAGTAAAGCCTTGCATATCAAACGAAAACAGTCGGTGCTCTTTACACGTAAGACAGTAAATCATGTTGTTACATTAGCCTCTTTATGGTACCACTCTATCCGCTGGTTTCAACCACTGCTGCCATAAGGTAAGCCCATATATTCGAATAGATTTTGGTTTCTGATATTCACTAACTTATTATGCTGAACTGCAGTGAACTCGCCGTCGGCGACTGATAATAATTGCAGTTTGGAGTTTGGAGACATCCAGTGTGATTTGAATCGGGTGCGCCGACGTGTATGTGGATCAATTAGTACATGTTTGTTTTCGTAAGAAGTGTTCAAGAAAGCTTGTCTCCTTAAGCCATCATGGTTAGCTTGATAGGTTAAACATTCGTTTGTTTGTAGTCCTTCCGATAAAGTTTTCGGACTGCTAGCTTTAAACATAACAACGTGTGATGGTATGATAAGAGGGCTGTAGTGATATGGACAACGAAACAAATCATGGAGAGTAAATGCCATAAGCTGTAATAAGTTTTAAACGGTTACAGCAGACCGTGCGGAAAATTCCTAAGCATGGCATAAAAACACAACTGCATGGCTGGATTATTTGTCGGCTCTGTTTTGCTGCTTTATTCTGCGACCAGATGACCAAGTTCGGTCAAGGACAAAGTAGAACAGACAAACAGCTTGACTGGTAAACAAGGCGGTTTTCGCATATTGATTAGCTACCAACAAGAAAGATTTTAAAACCACAATCCAGCTAAATTGTTACAGCTTAGTTTGTAACACTTGTGTGCACAATTCACCTTTTTAAGTTTGATTTGGGGAAAACACTGCATGTTTTTTGGCTAGAACTTGCCATGCACTTAAGAAACTCAAGCAGCAATGAGATTTTCAGAATTTGAACAAGAGCAACTTTCACACCCACAAATTTTCACGGTAAGAATACAGACAAAAGGATGTATAACATTCACAGAGTACACCGGCTGCAGGACCTACAAAAGAGATCCAGCATGAGTATGTTAATTTAACGAAACAAGTTGAAAAATTCAACAAGCAAGGGGACGGGAGGAAGTGATGGATAGGCAATTTGCCAAAACAACAAAACTATTCCAGCGTTCAGGCTTTTACACTCTGGGATATAGAACAAATCGTAAGAACAGGTTCCCTGAAAAATGCAGACGTTCGCGAGGTGAAATATTGGCTTTTACAATGATAAAGGTGAGATGAAGGTAGCCTAGACATCACAGAGTTACTGCGTGCCTTCTCAAACTAGCAACATGCTTGGTGGATTGTGGATTAACTTCTGTTCTGCTCGTACCCCTTTACATTTGTTCTAGATATGATGTATTTGTTGAGGACCTTTCGTAACTGAGTCGTTAACCTATCTGGATCTGTGTAACGTCGAACAACAGCTGCATGCAAACACAAATTTGTTCACACTGATTCAACTTCCCCCAGTTCGCATCTTTATCATGAATCCTACGAACTTTAAAAAGTCCAGATAAAAATAAACATTAAAAATATGTATAACAAAACAAGACAAGTAAAAATGTTCACAGTCACCTTAGGACATTGAGATGTGGTGGACAGCGGCTGTTTGAAAATACGACTAAGTGATCGGACAAGACGTCAATATAAACACGGTTTTCTCATGCTCAACCTGGTCCACGGCTCGGTTTCTTAAACGTAATTTCTATGTGCTTTCATCTAGTAGCGTGATTGCTAAAAATAATCGTTCATATTTGATGTTCTGGTCACCTAAACTACAATCTTCATCTACCGTCCCGTAGTAAAAACACTGCTCACCAAGTTCAATAAGTCAGTTGAGCAAGAATACCTAATGTTGTGGTTACCGACTGAATTTGTCACTGCAGTTACTGTTGTTTCACTTGGGTAAACCGAACAAACTGAGCACTTCTGGCAATCGATTTTGGTCTTGTTTCAGTGGGAACCAGCGACACAGTAGTCATTGACCTGATCTCTTGAAAGAAAAAACTGTACCCTACCTTTCGGACGTGAAAGTGGTATGCAACGCTGAAAGGTTCTTCCAGGAGTAAACTCCAAGTGCAATGGTTCCAGTGGAGTTGAAAAAGACTGTCACCTACTAAGTGATGATCGACTTATGTCAACTAAATCGTCTACCGCTTACGCGTAACAGAAACTTTTTGCGCACACAAGCAAGAATTTATTATGAGAGCTTCTGGAATATATTCGCGTGAACTGACTGGCATTAACTGGTTGGCTGAAGACACTAGGTCATTATAGTAAAAAGAAGATTCGTCGTATTGCTTCGGTATTCTCACCACCAAAATGGAGGCTTAACATCGGTGCGAAGCCACTATGAGAAAGCAAGGTCCTGATAAAAAAGACGATAGACAGAATGGGAATCACTACTTAGAAAAATGCATGTGAAAATTTCGGCGCTGGACAGTAGTGTGACCCTATGGTGAAAACGGACTACCATGAAGTCCGATAAACTTTGAATTTTTCAGTGTGTCCGATCACAATTTCTGCAGGTGTTAACAGCCACATGGCAAGAGGACAGTCTTGTTTAATATGTTTTATGCACCTTTTTTAATCAAATGGTCATATTTGTTGAAGAGTATCTGTCTTCTGGCAGCAATACATATACTTTGTTGTTCCAAAATATGCGCGTTTTCAAACGTAAATCTTTATGGTATTTTCAGGTTGATATTGATATGTTCGTCGAGCTTGGCATTTAGGCTGCAACCTAAATGCCAAAACCATCAACCCGAGCTACAAACAACACCACCACTGTTCCCAACCATCAGTAAATCTTTATGCACGGATATTTTTGGGCGGCTCACCTGACATCAGAAAAGACAGACCATATTAGCTATGCCGGAGTGAAGCCGTTCTTGCGGTGATTCTCTCTGTGTTCTAAGAGGTTTCAGAAAGATGCTACTTGGTTACAGTGAACGACTTTCTTGTAAGACACTGCCATAACCTCCAGTTCGTTTAATCGAAGTTTGCTCCTGCCGTCATTCTTCAAGTGAAAATATTACCAATGACAGTTGAAGATTATATCCAGATGTAATGAAATCGGTTTTCGCGGATAAGCCAGTTGGAGTTGCGCACACTCAGATTGATCATTCGAATAATTTGAGGTTATTTCAATGTAAATTACATAGCTGAATCTTTCCAAAACATACCCTTCTATTCACATTAGCAGAAATCGTTACCAAACACCGTGAATACATCGTGAATGAAAGTATAACGATATTTAACCACGGACAATTTGTTGTTCTGAGTAAAAATAACCAATAGAAAAACCACCATTACGATTGTATATAGTTGGCTTTCGGCATAAAGACTGCACCAACGAAGTTATCATCCTAGTAACAGCGCATTTGACATCTTTATGTAAGTTGCTAATGAGGAGTTATTCAGGTGACACTTCTCAACACATGTTTGTACATATACATTTTGCAGTTTTTATTTGATTAAATGAAAACCTCATAGCAAACATAACTGGCGAGGCAAGATTGATTATCTTGATTCTTACGTGCAAAATACTGCATGGGCGACTTAGCAAACTAAGAACCCGCTACCTGCTAATTGCAAAAGAACGCACAAAGAGTTAAACCATGACCCTCTTGATGACCATTTACTACGTGGCCGAAGCCTGTTTTCAGACCAACTGAATTTACGTTTGAACTTGAATTTCAGGGATTCTAACCCTGCGCAAAGTCACGTTTGACTTACAAAGTTTCTTTTTAACCTTAAACTTCGCTCACGTGGTTCGCTAACTTCCGGTTCATTGTGTTGGTTGATGATGTCTTCAAACACGTGACGTGATTCACCTCTTTTTCTATCCTAGTGGAATCGCTTTTTTGTTTGCCACCTTGAACCACTCACTGCTCAGCTAACAGTGGAACAAAACGCATCTGCCCTTCTCTCAGACAAATTTGTAATCCTAAGACCTAGAGAGTGAAGTCACCAAGTGGCGTAAACGAATGTGAATCGGAGGTTTTATGTTCACAATTTTCTATGCATGATGTTCATATTTCAAAACAGCTGAAAATGGCAAATTATCGAAGGTGTACAATTTCCGTCACTCTCATGTAGCCACAGTGGTATTTCCAAACAATTGACCATTCCAAAAACACGTTTCGGGTGTTATCAATTTTTTGAAGGAAATAATCACAATCATAAAATAAATCAGCGGGGTAACAGGAGACGCTTTTTGTAATGTTCGAGTTTTCAGTGGACGACAAACAGGTTATCATTCTCTTTGTACCATTCTATTACAGTGTGATAAACAGCAGTTGTCATTGTTGCCGCCCAGTATTATTATGAAACACGCGTTCTGACGCGAATTATTGAGCCGCACTTTTATATCGCTTTTTTAGCACAATAGAAGTTGCCGAGCATAATCTCACATCTGCAGTTCTACTTGTGCCTACGTGACAAACACAAACGCCTTGCAGTTTCCTTTCAAGCCAGTCTAACCGTAGATATTATATCACCCCGTATTTTGTCACAGTTTTTAAAATTAGGAGTTCTAAGTGAACGTTGGCAAATTAACCTCAGCAGTGAGAAAGGAACAGAGAGTAAAATGAAGACTGCGCCGCACGATCGTGTCTAGCCAGCGCGGTCATTATTCGGGGATAACCATAGAAATTGCAGGAAGGACATCTTTCTTGTGCCAGCGCGGGTCGACATTAAGGAATGGGATGTCGATCGATCAGACAGTCTTTAAAATCGATCTATTGTGAACTGATTGTTGGCCAATAACGAGTTCACTCGGATGGCTTTGACACGCTAAACACGAGAAAGTGAAATGCGACAATTATAGCCAATTTTTACTAACCAATTTCAACCCAGCCTGGTTCATCTACTCCCCAGGTAGTAGGACCAAAAGTAATCAAGCACTGGTCGTTGGCTGGTAGCTCGTCTTTTGCTTTCAGCCTTGAATCGGACACTATGGTGGACTGTTTTAATAGGGTTATTACTGGAAGAAAATTTCCGGTCAAATCGCCCGACTACAGCACCTTCAACGAACGGTATTATCTGTTACCTGGTTGTAACAGCCCCCCCATATATGATTGCATGAACTGCATGTTATCAATATATTTCCTTTGTGTTGTGTTCTATGGACGCATAAGAACTGAAGGGGTCTCTCACTCTTGCTCCGTTATTTAATCGTTTGCAAATGAAAGTTGTACAAATACTGCAGATCCGGTTACAAAAATATGCGTGATTCAGACGTCAAACTTAACGCAGCAGTAACAACGATCACAAATGAGAAAATCCCCGCTGGCAGTTTTGAAACTTCGGTGTTTATTATATTTGTTTTTTGTGTTCTAACGGGAAAATTAGTTTACATTTATGCGCATTAAACTGGTGGCTAACTCTGACATTACTATAAAGATGATGTTTTTTTACATTTCATACATACTTCCGATTTGTTTGTTCGCACAGATTTCCGAACCACTGCGACCAGACGAACTCAACCAAATCGTAAGTTGAATTTAACTAAGTGACTTTGTTAGTTGGTGTTTGTTCATGTATGATTCGGATTCTAATTTAATTTAACATCGTGTATATCCGTACCAGGAGGTGAACGCGAAAAAACAGTCGATACAATGGCATTAATAGTTATCCTGAGTTTGTTAATTTCATTAGTGGATGCAAGTGCGATGAAAGAATCAAGCAACCATTGAAAAGCTGACGTTTATACAACAGCCAGAAACCCGTAGCCAGTCAGCTCACCGTGTACCTGTGATTTATTATCAGCCTGACGCAACACAGAACTTTGTACAAAAGAGAAAACTGTACGCCTTTGACTAAAAAAGCAAGATGTGAACCTGTTGCTTCACGGATTAACTAACAGTTATTAAAACAACGGAACCAAAGCGATGGTTGCAGAAATATTTTTTGCGTTCCTGGGATAAGTAGGTTAATACCTGTTGCACAGTTGCCAACGTAAAGAATAGGAGGAAACATCAGGTATTCTGAAAAAACGGAAAACCTTGAAGAAAGCGGAATAAAATCATACTGTTACCCGTCAACCAACATTGAAAAAGCCAACCAATGAACATAAAGCAACCGGCAGAAAAAAGGAACGTGAAAAACAGTTATATGATAATACGCATGAAGAGGAATGTAACGAAGCAATGAAGAAACTTACTTGATGGCGGGCAGTATGGACGGCTTTTTAACACCACACTGAAAAGTTAGATGTTTGACTATAAAATGATGTAAGACAAACCGACCGACATAAATCAGAAGTTAAGGTTGGTACGAGGTCAGACTTCATCTGCGTATAGGAAGACAAATTATGTATATATATCTTTATACTAACCTGGAATCTGACAGTTTAACGGACATAGTTTTATAACCGTACACTACAGTCAGCATTGAAGTCAAATAATTTCATTAAACTTCGGTTTGTCTCGTTAGTCGGATTGAAACTAGCAAACCATCTTTGGTTTTTCCGTCCACGCAAAACACCATATCGTGGATGTGTGAAAAATTGAACCTTGAAATGGAATGAAAATACGGAAGTTATATGTCAACTGGAGGAAGGTTATTTCTGTTGGAAACTGGGCGCAATGTGCGATAACCTAAAAACTTGGAATGTCTTCTATTATTGGACTAGACTTCGGCGGAACTGAGACAGTTACACAGGGTGAATCAACGAGTACCTTCAAGTTCGATGTAGAATGGGTCGTTTGAGCTAAACAACGACAACAGACGGCTTTCCGTTGTACGCTCGAACCACTGTGTGATTTTACTGTGAGAACCAACAAAGTTGTTTACTTTCGGACAAAAGGAATGGTGTATGAAAACCTACTATATCAGATACTCACATTCATCAACAGGAGTACAGTCATACTTTGCACAGTAAATCGTAGATCTCTAGCAATACGCACAACAAAATTTTTGTCCGATTGCCGCCGCTTGCTATCCTTCTTTTAGAAGCTGACAGCCGTCCTACGTTTCACAAAAGACGCACTTATGTGCGGTTTGTGTTACGTTATTTTCCAGCACCACTGCTCAGTAAACATAGCTTTCGGTTACTGAATTTGTTGTATTAAGTCAGTAATTTATCAGGTAAATATTGTGACTCGGAGTATGTTCTAATTAAATTAATCAAGATCAAAAACATCCCGATTTGTTACGCGCTGTTTTTTCGAATCAGATGGTGGTTTGCAACTTTGCTTTATGCGCGACTTCTGAATGTTTTTGTTCAAGCCGGTAATCATGTTATGCTTTTATTTGGGTACTACACTTAAGCATTCGGATTGAGGGTGGAATCACACCTGTGGTGTTCCGTGTTGGGTCGTTGTATCGAAACAAGATTTAACAGGCCTTTGAATCTCTTAGATCACGTTTAAACAAAACGGCCTATTAGAAAAAGGCATTTGTACTATATAAACAAGCATTGTAGCTATGTTTTATGGCCGTACTTTGACCCGAGAACTCCGAGCAACTTGTTTTGTAATTCACATTGATCCCACTTGGTTGTTAAAAACAGAGAGAAAGGAAACAAAAATCTTTTTAATTGTATAGACATCAAGAAACGGACAGCAACGAGCGTTTAGATCAGCCACATACAGATGGACGATTAAGGGGATTTGGAGTTAAAAATCAGTCATTCGACCGGCAAAGCAAATGCTTTCTGACAATCTAGGTTCAGGTGAGGTCTTTGAACTAGGCAGGAATTTAGTATGAAAAGTAGACGTTCACAAGAAAAACAAAAATTTACTCTAGTCACTTGCACTTTTGTTCAAGTTATAAGGCACAGTAATATTGACTACCAAAGAGATTAGTACCCGCTTAACAGAACGTCATCACTGGTAAGTTAAATGAACAAGAATATTGATATTTGCGTTAGTTGGCCAATATAAAGGATGAGAATTGCAGTTTCAGAGAGAAAAGGCTCTGTTCTTTTTGTTACGCAATTTAGAGGCTGTATTAAAAGCGGTAAATGTCACATATAGGTGCAATACGGTCATTGAAAATCCTTGCATTTGTGGACGAAAACGATCAGATGTTAAGAAAAATTACTTACTGCGCGGTGTTTTGTTTACTACTCCCAACAGGTTTTTGGCGAAATTGAGTCCGGTTCTTCAAGTAAAGCATAAATATCTGCATCCTATCGTTCTTGATAACTTTGAAGACATAGAGCGGAACCAGGTTTTTTCTGTGAACACGTCGTAGATAAACAAATTCGAGATGCTGTATGCCATCTGCTATTCGATCACGTGATGCACAAGCTAAAAGGTTTTGCATGGATGTTGTACATGGGTAACTGTATACAAATTAGTCTGTTGCACAATTGTTACTCTAGTAACTTTGGCGTGATCCCTTCCTGTAAGCATTAAATGGGCTTTTCGAATTTGCAAAAACAGGCCTTGCTTAAGTGAACAGCAGTTATCTCACATTGACAATTTCGTGTTCTCACTAAAATATGATTGGCTGACGCAAGCAACATCGATCGACGTTAAATTTTGTGCATAATGGTCACTGAGTGGCATCAAGAATTTTAGGACTGTGAGTGAATCAGTGATCAGATATTTATTTCTGCTCCCTAACTAATGTGTATTCGACATCATTGCCGTATAAAAGTATTGGACACTAGATCTGAGTGTCTATGCTAAGTCGTGTAAACAACCGCATTTTGAGTGAAAACAGTAGCAAACACTCAAAAATCCGAATCAGGCTGCCACATTTACGAAACAGACGGGGTAAGACATTGTAAATTAACTGTCTTGAATCGTATTTACTCCAGATTTAGAGTAGTCAGCTGAGATACAACTGATAGAACCGAATGTTTTTTATTGAACTGGAATGACTACTTGCTATTTGTTTAGTTAATATGGGAGCAGCCTCTTCTTGTCCACTGCAATATATACTGACAACTGATCGTTGAATGTTACCATAGTGACCCTATTGGGGATGCTTGCAATGAATAGACTGTTTCAGACATTCTCCGGGATTTACAAAGAAGAGGTCAAAAAAATGGAAAGTTTCATGGAACTTCTGAACCGAAGTTCCTCAGCGCGTGTGCCCTATTACAGTCATTTTTGACCCCGGCAGCAATGATGAATATAGTATCGCCATAGTTTTCTCGGGGAAACCATCTTTAGACGCATTAAATAACTGCCCCAAACGTCACAGTCCTCTTGTCTGCACTTTATCTACACGGCAACTTCTTCAAGAAGCATAAAGCATTCCGAGCGAGATACTGTCTCATTTACTGAACTCACAAAATCATTCTATTATTTTAGCCATTTGCAACCGGATGTGCTGCGTACTGCGAACACATCTCACCATCATCGTTAGCATTACAAAATGTATTCATGACTGCATATGTAACCTGAAGACTACAAACACCAATTCATCGCCAACCCGGTTTCCGACTTCCCTGTAGTCATGATAAAACGAATTCCACATAACCAAACTAAATTAAAATGGATAGTCAGACATGTAAACGTTTGGGAATCCGTAGAGACAAGGTGTAGCGTTGCCTGAAGGTCCTGCAGATTGAAATTCCACTGCTGATGTGACTTCCTGCTCTTTCTTTCGTCTCAACCCACTTTTGTCCAATAGTGTTTGTTTGTTTTTTTGGCAAACTCTGTGGTTTCTGCAAAACAGTTCGTATTTAGTTTTTGTACTCAGGTTTGTTAGGCAAGTCTATTCCATGATCTTTGTCCGGTTTTGCTAATACTGCCCACTGCGTGTGCAGTGCTTCGAGACATCCGCAACAATTTAATTTACTTACACTGGATGATTACATGTTCATCCGGTAAATACTGGGACATTTCATCAAGGATGTGTTAAAATCCGTTAAATGCAATTACGCGACGTTATTTTGATATGAATGCTGTAAAGGTGAACTTTCCTGATTAAAAGTTTCCTTGTATTATTTTTCGCTATGAAGCTAAACTAAAAAAGACTGAGTTGTAACAGAAACCTGAGACCGAAGGATTTATGTCGACGTTGGAAGATTTTATCAAACTTTGACGGTTAAGGCGTTCAACCACAAGCAATCAAGTCGTACATTAGTCTGTTTGACACCTGTTATGATATGATGCACTGATAAAGGTGAACCGTTGGACTATACTTCTCTTGAGTGCTGAATTTGATGTACTGGGCAACGTGAAACGAAAAAGCGTTACAAATGCATGTGGCAAGAAGCGATAACCTTTGTGCGGACTTGTCATCAGTAACTACATCACACACAAAGATTATTCTTAGCTAAGTTTTGTTTATAGTGATGTTGACATATATGGAAACTGTTTCGATTTGTCGAGCAGGCCATCCTTGTACTACTCGCGTCCTTGGCTCAGAAGCTTACGATCCTGTTTACAAATGGCTTTGTGTACCGAAAAACCGAAAATACACAGTTTTATAGTGGTAGATCGTAATTTTAAAAAGTACTTTTGTTTCACCTATAACGAGACCACTCTTCGTGTTGAAAACGTGTTATTGCTAAACACCACAGCTGGTTTGTTTGCGCATTAATTTCTCATCATCTCGTTCGTGCGCACACGATGGAACTGGTTTTGTTGTCTGCAGTTATCACGTGGCTTGCACTGGGCTACAAATTCTTAGAGTTACTACGCAACACACAATAAGACGTTCAGCGAAACATTTGTTCAAGCCTGAAACGATTAGTGGGAAGAAATTCTAAAATGGTAGTTTACAAATCCATAAGTCTGCGCAGACGAACTTTGTTTTGAAAAACTTTATGGGATGAAGTCTATAATTCCTCGGTAAACCTTTAGATACGCGATGATATATTGTTCGGTGTAAACATCAGAATGCCTCCAAAGGTCGTCTACATACAGCCCTTACCTTGACAGAATTCCATCACAATTTTTATCAAGCTTATGGGGGCGTTCTCAGCGAATTAGGTTCTCTCCTCAACAGTTTTTATCTGAGCTGCCATATGGTTAAAGTGGGTTTCATATTCTTGTACTGGCACCTAATAGTATCCGAATGTGGAGGACAAGCGCAGTCTACTTCAGTTTGTCATGTTCACAGACAAATGTTACGATGAATTTACAACCATTCATTTACAACCACACGTTCGATAATCATTTTTGTTCTAATGTAAACGTGGCGGATTAAATAACGATGAGATCCAGTGAACAAGTTATCATTTGGTCAGCAGGCTGAACATCCTACAGTCCAATTTATGGGTATCGTTGGTAACACAACGATTGAGGTGAATGTTCATGATGGATTCGAATATGTTCAAATCTCCGAACTTCTATTCATGATTATGAAATCTACCGAGAGAGTCGGAAAAAGGACTGGTCCTTCGTTAGCAAACCACTAAGAAAATATATATTTATTTTTTGTGAAATATACGTGCAAGTGAATAAAAACTAGTTGGATGACGAGTAGACGGTAATATAAATTGCATGTAAACAGTTCTTAGCGGCTGGGGAGTTTCCAAAATCTGAGAGGCCTTGACCACTCGATTAGCAGTGAGCGGCAACATTAAAGTTGACGAGACCCTTTCGCTACAGTCAGGCTTCCACAATGTTATTTGAATTTTTGTTTGATTGTTGAATTTTAGATATGGAGTCCCCTATACCTAATGTGGAATCACTGGATTTCCTTGGTTGGTCAGCCCATCTAAGAAGCAAGTGTCAGAGCTGAACAGCAATTTTACTCGAGAAGATGAGCTGTTAGTCCTATAAAAACTCAGATGAGGACAGCTTCATCATCGTTTCGAATCTCATCGGTACAAACTGCCCCGGACCCGAACTCACGTGACAACGTGGTCATGCACAGAGTGCTACCAAAGCGCCCTTCAGAAAACCCAAGGAAATAACGCCAGATCAGACATCATTCTTTGAAGAAGACTTACATTAGGAAAACGAAATTTTCCAGAACTGTATGAGAAACAGTTTTAAGGCTTAGGCCGGGCTAAGTTTTTCTATTTATCAACAGTAGGGCATCCTTGTAGATTACCTCTCAGACTGTACAGACGTTCGCTTCAGTACGGAACGCAGAGTACTCAACCGCGTTGGCCAGCAATCGTCAACTATCATTGCTACATGTTACGATATTATCCACAAGCACTCGAGCACCCATTTGTAGCTTCTATTTGTTGGCATTTTCAGCAATAAGTCACCAATTTAAAACCTATCACCTAAGTGCCAAGAATTTTGAGAAATTCTATTCACTCGTAACCTGTTTCAAGTGTGAGTGTGCAGATGTTGTTAGATGTGCTCTTTTGGGATTTCAACACCTATTCATGCTGACTTAATTTACGGAGTTGCGAAATAGATCTCAAGTACTTCCGTCAAAAGAAAGAGACAAATAGAGCATGATCAGAAATGTAGAAAAACGAACTTCACTTTAGCCACTAAGACCTTCACATCGACCTCCTTAACTTGAACCCGCGTTCAACTGGATCGATAAGTCATAACGACACTACGTTGGTCGAGCGTTTCATCGTTACAAACGCCGTTATGCAACCGTTGTCTTGGTTTAAGAAATACGATTCCATCCCAGACCACGTGTGTTTGTGCTGTTGCACGGCATAAAACGCTTGACGCTATATTTTAAATCAATTCTTCTTATAATTCAGTCAAAACGACATGCATACGCGTTAGTGGTTGTCGTGGTGAGCAATCCCATATCACTTAACAATATCTACTTAATTGTCAAAATACATTGAAAAACCCCATTGCCAACAGAATACTTGACCGTTTACATCAGTGTAGTCTACTGAAGCATGCCCTATGAAATCGTGGTGTCAGTAGTGAACACGATCGGTTTGGCCCCTTCCCAAAAGAATACACTTAGAAAACAACTACACGTTCACTCTTTCTGAGAACTGTTGTTTTTTAGTGGGGGTGTTATATGTGCCGAGCCAAAAACAACGCCGTTTCAACTGTCATCCTCTACCTCACACGTACCTTTCTCCCTCCTAAGCTAATGAAGTAATGTTGGTTGAAACAATGCCATTCAGTCAATTTTCATAACGTCCTCTTGATCCAACAACTCTCTAATTGTTCTACCTAAGTAAAGTTTTATTATTAGTCAGAACCAAGTTATCACTGACACAAATAGTCATGATATCAGAACAGAAGCGAGATAAACAGTCTGTGGCTGAGAAGACGACAGTAACTATAAGGCAGGTGTAGGTTGACAAATGCTTATTTCTGAAAACACAAAGCCAGATTGTGGCCATTCCAGCAGACCTCAAATATCTTGAATTAAAACGTCACAGTTAGCCAACCATAATTCACTTGTTCAGGTGAACATTCTCTTAGGTCTTTCAGACATGAGGAATTATCCCATAATGCGCACTTCTTAATATGTCCATTATTTTGCGTGTTACTCCAAGGATACTCTTATAGACAGAGGATAGATCTGGTTACCAGTACAGAAAAACACTTCTGCACGATTTCATGTTAGCGCAAAACAGCAGTGTGTCTGAAACGGGCTCACAACGGGTTTCTGAAGTTGCTATACACATTCTGACCTCCGGCAAATTTATCCAGCTAATCGCCACCTTAGCAGTTCATTCTAATTTAACGTACCTGGAGTTTGTTGAAGTAGTCACAGACATTAGACTAATGTCGGTTTTGTGAATTTTGAACCGGCTGTTCGTGGGTCCACCTCTGTCTTGAACTGAGTGCCGTTTCCCAGCCTACCGAACTAGCATCCACCTAACTGTTCGATAAAAATGAAGCATACGATGCTATCATACATTCAGTGCTGATGTCAACACAGAATGCCTGATTCCACCACTCTCTTTGCTTTAATTTCGAACATTCATGTTTATTTCCTACACAGATCGTCAAGACAACCTGAAAAAATGCTTCAGTGCACTTGTTTTTACTACACACCGTTCTGATTAAATATGAACCACTGCTACTTTGAAGCACACCTTTTCCAATACGAATCGTCCGCAAAGTATAATATCGCGCGGCTTGAAAACGTTAGTTTTCGTTCATTTCCTAGAGGTGTCCATAAAATGAGTTACAGTAAACCAACGAGAAACGAATTGCAATGTTGCCTTCCTTCCAACCTAACCAGCACAGATAAATCTAGGCTAAATACTGACACAAGATCCAAATTAATCTGTGCATTACCCCAGGAGAGAGTTAACGAAAGTATACTAGATTCTAGCCATCGTATAGATAAAACATTTTCCAATAGGTAGCTTAATTGTTATTATGTCTGATTTGACGGTTTACCGGCAACCATCACTTAGAGTACCTTGCTGCCAATGCGATCTATAAAAAAGAGTGCTCAGGTTACATGACAGTCGGATACACTGCTGTTTGAAGTTTAAGTGAACTTATTTACTAAAACAGTCGTTTGTATCTTTTCAAAGTTAACGTCTATCATACAATATATGGGCAATCGTATACCTCGACTACTTGCCCGCATTATGTGGATGATTTCAATTTTCGATCTCTATGTAATAACACTTGATTGTTCAATGGTACGACATACGGTTATCACTGGAGTACATTTCTTTGTGCGTAATACCTACCTGATAAATATGTCCTAGATGTAATACAGTTTTGTGTGGACCAATTTTCTGGACTAGTATCTCAAGCCAGATATCCAACTTTTAACGCTTCAGAAGATTCTTGTCGACCTGATAGTGTGCATTGTACATCGCGTAGATTGCTGGATCACTTCGGTTGGCACACAAGACCGGCATCATACGTTTGGGTGGGATGGACTGTTGAGTTTTCTATATTGGTAGTATCCAAGGCAATTTATCAATATCTTCAGAATTCACAACAAACAACTGTTTTTGTTTTAGTAATTTGCGGCAGCAGCTTTTTATTTAAATAATCGTTCCCCTTACAGCAACGTAAAAAGATGGAACGGCTTTGTCCAATCAGCCAAAAGAAAGTAGAAAAACAGGTCAATTTTCGCCTTTACTTAATTGCATATTAACAATTAAATAGCCAACTGAATGCTTGTCTAGGCCTTTTCCCTCTTGCTTGAACTTCCTGGTTGAAATATCTGGTGGTCAGTTTATACCCTTAACTTAGCTGATCTGCTTGCTTAAGACCATCCATCTGCTTTTATTAGCAACCGCGATGACAGCTAACAACTACACATATTACTTAGTTTCACTACTACCGTAAAAGTACTCTGTCCATCCGTTACGACGAAAACGTGTTCTTGCTGTTACATCAGTAACCGTGTAAGGAAATCTTTATTCGGTAGTTCTTTGGTCACCTACTACACGTCCAAAGGTGCCATGGTAAAGCAGTATTGGAAAAAAAAGAAATTGTTGACCGGTTTGTTGTGGTAAAACTTCAAGAATGGAGACCCGAGTGCGAACCATTAGTTGCGAAGGAGTGGATGATTGAGCAGGCCAGGGTAAACGACCTCTCTTTGGAGACGAAGTAAACATCACTCGGAGGTTGCATCAACGCATGAAAAGGTTGTCACCTTGCCATTTCTGTTCGTTTTGTATGAATGTGCCTACAAGCATCACACGCAGACTGAGTGATCGATGACGCAGTCAAGAAGGACCAGTTCACTGAGCTCATTTGACCAGAACGTGACCCTTACATGAGCCATAAAGTGGAAGTCATTTATTGCGGGAACACCCAAGTCATTTGTAACGTGTCTCCAGGTGTTGACTGGAGCTTGCTGGTAATCCACCTTAGACCGTATAATCACTCATCAATTCGAAATCGTGCTCCGTTGCGAATACTGGTGGTGCCGTCACATTCTTTAATCAGTTCGTGCCTTGTTATGCCATGCCCACTTACAGTGCCGTATACGTCATTCGAGCACTAAATATGTCTATTGACTGAAATGAAAGTTCAAGGTTGTTTTGGGGGAACATATTCACGATGAAGGATTGTTCTTGGGACCTAACGGTTTCCATGTATATATATTTTAAGGATACTTGTGACCCGGTAGGGGCCGGTTAATAGAAGCTGGTTACTAGAATTTCCGTCTTGATAATCCACGTTTCCCTGGCTTTTCATTTACTGCAGCTGATTGTTTTGGACACAGTCGAATGTCCCAGTGTCCAGCGTACAGGCTTGCTGGCATTCTGAATGCTGATAATTCGCCAAGATTTCGGTAGTCGTTGAGTTGCCCTCTAACTTTGATAGATCTGTGCCGCTGCTGAATGTTGATCAGTTTTGATATTGGAAAATATTCGTAGATATCAACAAAACAAACTAAGCACCATTTATACGAATTTTCTACTCATGGATTCAGATAGACCTTTCTACTGGCGTCTTCTGCAGTGAAACATGAGATTCCTGTTTCTATCATTCCACGGCTCGTTAAATTTGAAAATCCTGGCCAGAAACTAGACCCAACCATTGTCAGGTGTTCTCATCAGGTACACGTTTTGAAAATCGCAAAGTCGATTTGATATAGGAATACCTTCATCATTTGCTGAACATCAATCGTGTGCTTAAT
This sequence comes from Paragonimus westermani, assembly GCA_008508345.1. Classification (NCBI taxonomy): domain Eukaryota; kingdom Metazoa; phylum Platyhelminthes; class Trematoda; order Plagiorchiida; family Troglotrematidae; genus Paragonimus; species Paragonimus westermani. The sequence goes on along the minus strand of QNGE01000037.1, from coordinate 444,558 downwards.
GTGAGATTAGTGATGTAGTGGTCAACACGGACTTTTTGTAAGCATGGCAATGTGAGTTCAATCGCTGGTCGTGGCAAGGTTGATCGCTAATGGTGTGCTTTAACACATGCGTTCCTCTAGCCGACTGCCGTTCTTTAAAAAGGCTGTTGACGAATCTTTATTAGTAACTTTCCGGACGAAGATCATCAGAGCTGGGGGCAAGGCACAGTTTTATAATCTTCCGCATACGCTGTCACGCTCTTAAATCCTTTCCTATAATAGGTCAACTACAATGTCCAAACTTTTTAATTATGCTGGCGCAACATTTGGTAAGGATAGTCTGTAGTGCATGACTGTTATCACACTGACCACAATAGTCTCTGTAGGGTCTTAAGGATCGTTTCAGAGCACATCACTGAACGAGTTGTTGTAACTTTTGTCAATATGGAACGAAGATATGGAGTTAAAATCATTACAGTGTCACAAATCCCATTAATTGAATGTTTGAAAGTGAATCCGCGAAAACATCAACAACAACCATTCACAAAATAAACGAGGCGTATTGAAATCACCGTTTGACTTCGCACCTTTGTCATCCGCCTAAATAAGATGAGTTAAATTTTAATTGCCCACCGAAAAATGTTACGAGAATTCCGTTCACTGTGAGGACGCAGCAAAAGTAAATTGAGTTAAATAAATTCATTGAACTTTCCAAGAATGACACAATTTTGTTTTGTCTTCATTCCCTGAATGATTAGGCCGCGGTTGTTAGATTAGGACCAACATAATCCCCAACTGTACCCCATTAGGTTCCCTCTCCAAAAACAGGTAACTAGAGAGCAATTACGCGTGGGTTTACTTGAGGTTACGGTAGTCGGTTGGGTTACTTGTAGCCGGAGTTTCAGTTGGCGGCTTGTACAAGTCGGAAAGTATGGGACAGCGACTTGTCGTGCAAGAAGCAAAGCGACCCCAGGCAGAATGCTTTAAAATTCACAGTAAATGCTGACTTTAAATTCTTCTCCCACAGATGAGTCCGACTGATTTCGATGTGGAATAATTTTTGTAATCCTGCGTTCATACAAACATTTTGACCATCCAATTTCGCAAAGCAGCATGAGACAGGCTTCTCTCCTGCAGTAGCTGGTTAGTAGTGTATTTGTTTGCCACCACTGCAGCTTGACCAGCGATTCAGCTTTTAACCCAGCATCCATTTTAACCACTGGGCCATTAACTTTCAGTTAGTCACAACCAAGCCTCAGTAAATAACTTTGTAAAGTCAGTAGTGCAATTGTTAAAGCTGTCGCTCCATGATGACAAAAACTTTGTTCAACTTCCAACATACGCAGAATTAACATTTTATAATACGGGCGAACAACGGAGTTTTAGTTCTTTTCAGGGGAGCCTGAGTAGTGCATCTAAATATATATATATAAACGAAGGTAATGCTTAATGGCAAGTGGTGTTCAACTCACATCAGACAGTTTTTTACTATTTACTAGTGATCAGAAGTACCGTTCAGTGAGTTTTGTTTTCAACAAGAAGAAACATCTTACTCGTTACTAACCGGACTTAGCACGACAGTTACTGTCTTCACATAGGGCATATCTGAAACATGAGTATCAACCACTAGTTTTTGTGCTAGACGGTTCGTGTTCAATAATCCAAACATGTCTAACGTCTACCCACTGACACAGTAGTTAACACGGTTGTCTCAGGTAAACCTGTGCCAGGTTTCAGAATCACTCTTCGTAGCCAAGATGTGTACCACTACCAGAAGAGAAACAGGAGTCCAGTGCATCCTTCTGAAAAATCCTACCAAACTGTCGACATAAAGGGAGAAAACAGTGGTTGTTTATGCGTGGAGTCTACTGGGTAGTAGCAAGACCCCAAATCGCACATCGGCTCACCATAATGATACGTGGATTTTGACCCACCTAACAGGCAGAATACAAAGAAGCCTACTGAATTTCACAAGGCAATCTAGCCAAATAATTTCCCACATTTCGGGGTAAGTTGCTAGGAAACAGAAATAATATTTATGTTCTTCAATACTGTTACTGATTTTAGGTGAACTGTACTGGTTTCGCCTCTGCTTACGCACAGCGCGGTTGACTGAATATGACGCATCTTCAGATTCAGTTATAAAATGTGAGCACTAATATCAGAAGGGCGATAATTTTTATTATTTCAAACAGAATCTTAAGGGTTGAACAGAATACGTTTCTTCTGTCGCTTTTTGAGCACAGAAGCTTAGTCGTCGTTCTGATCTAAGAAGTCACAATGTTCTCGGGTAGCGGTGTGTATTTGAAAACATCTTGTATAAGCAGAAGACAACTGAAAATAAAGGAAGCAGCTAAGTTCGTACTAACGACGTAATTTATTTTCGCGTGCTTTGCGTTCCCCCTGTTTAAGAAGTCGTCATCTCCAGGAAACCACATAGGTTTTGTCCCGTATTTCATTTACCGCTTCACTTCTTCACGGCCAACGTGCTAGTGTTATGTATACACATACATTCCTGGTTATTGATGTTTGATAGTGAACAGGCAATACCTGATGTCAATGTCCGTTTTCCTGATGATGTCCAAGTTTATGAAGGAAACCAACTATTTTACATCGTATGAAATTTGCGTCTGTAATACCCAACGTGGACTGCCCATTTTTGCAGCCGAATGACTCCAAATAATTGTGCGCACGGTGTGTATCGGCAAGTTACCGAGAAGTCAATGTACCAGTGCGATCAAAAAGTGTATGTGCGTTGCCTCCCAGTAATTTTCCACAGGGGTATCACGACGTTGTTCAAAGAGCATTCTACAGCAGGTGCAGGCAGTCTTGTTGGGTGAGATCTCACGACTTCTCACTCTGTTATGAGACATGGATATGTGCCGACTGCGGTTCTATACTAATTCAAATAAATTTGAAACACTGAGTTCCCTTCAACCACTTCATCAGAACAGAAAGAAGACATATATTGCGATATGTCAACGTTTCATTTACTCTCATCAGTCGCAAACGTAAAACATGCCAGCTATATACATCATATAAATGAGGACAAACAGGGAACTAGACACACAAACAAACACATCAATTATTATGTAATCATGACCATGGCAACCCGACAGGGTGTTTCAACCACTGCTGTGCACACAACGTGGGTTGGTAAGTTCGAATGAGCATCGCTTCGCAGAAAGCTAGTAACTTCGGATTTCCGTTACGCAACAATATCTTGAATGAGTTTAATGGGTCAACTTGTTGCACTGACTACTCGAAATCCAACAACATCGATTGCTAAACACGTCATGGCAACAGGTATCAAGGTGAGGTCCGTCCTGGTGACGCCAGGCATTACATCCTCGATGCACTCGGAGACAAGTTGCCTTTCTCAGAACAGAAGAATCCATCACTTCTGTCAATGTAAACATCACCGCAGCTGTAGGCGGACAAGAACTATGTGAACTAGATAGTTGCGGTATTGATATCTCAATCTAAAGAGTGTTATTGATCTTGTCCGATTGTGCAGGCGCCGTGTGACTGCATTGTACATCCGCTGAATGACGCGTCAGACGCCGCATCATAAGCAACCTACCCCTGTGTCATTCACATGGCAACTGCATTTATAAGGGTTTTCCCAGAACAGCTGTTTTTGGAGGGTTCACCACTTCTGGTTCACTGTCAACATATCCTTGTGCATAATCAGTGGTAACGAAGGTATTAGAGATTTATACTCCAATTTTATTAATGGTATTATCCTAGTTTCATATCAAATGTATAACGCATGCTTACAGTTCGTGATTTGTGGAATAGACATGGGACAAAAATCTTTTCTGTTAGATAGGTCAGACCTCATTAAAATTCATATGCCTAATAGCTAATCTAATGTTCTTTCAGCCCGAACAAACCCAAGTATTTTATCCACGTATCGCCGACAGAGCTAAATAGATTGTACCGTATTTGCGAGACAAACTTCAGCCGTAAACATCGAGAGAGTGGTCGATATCGGCTCCAGAAAGAGACTCACAGTGTACCATCCATCTGCCCGAATCTCTCGTTTTGAAAATACAGTTTAGTATCTTAAACTCAACACTCCTAAAATTTCAGGATACCGAGTAGAACATTTTTGAACGACGTATACACACTACAACCATAAAATTCTCTCTTTAGTATAGCCCCACACAGAATGCTGCACATCTTTGGTGGATATTTTAGGCTGAATTTTAAAAAGTGCACTGGTATATGCACTCCGTTGTTGTTCAAAGTGGCAGCTGACGAGAGTATAATATATGGTATAATAATATAAACAATTAGGTCTCTAGATTTTGTCACCAAGATGTTGTCTTTACTAGAGGGAAGAAATCGTTCAATCGGGCATCAAAGTTCCTAATCGACAAAACTAAAAATGAGCATGTTGACATAGTTGTTAATTACATGAGCGCAACGGCTACCCGGTTTTCGTAAATAATGCAGGATAACACAGCAAAACGGGGTGACTAGAAACATTCGTCAGCTGCTGTCTTGTTGCTTAGTTATATACAGACGAAGCGTGTGGGACTTTTTGTTCGTTCTACCAAAAGTGTCTCAATATCTAACATCCGTCTCAATATTATACACTTAGTTTTCAGGGTTTGACGTAATATGTTGCCTAATAAGGAAGATGTGAAATCGGTGTCAACAACCGTAATCATACAGATAATTTTCCCCCAAGTTGATGTAGAACGCTAGATTAAGATTCTCCGTGTAACAATGCCCACATGTTACTACTGATATGTGGTAATCCGATTATAATCCAAACGTATAAACAGGTGGACAAAACAAAGTAGATATTCCTGTCCTACCCGAAGATGTTCAGTTCATCCATAACCAACAAGTCGACGCTGTCACCCACCTGGTGCACTCGTCTAAACGTTAGCAACCCACTGTGCAAGCTCCTTTCAGTCGTATTCCAGTACAAGTGGAACCACGGGGTGACGAACTCCAACGATTTTGAGAAATTCGAGAAGGCAAGAGTTTCAGTAGAACCCGTTTTATGGCGATGATTTCATCTCGATGTTTTTCGACGGATGCATGCTGGGAGGCCTTACACCATGTTGCTGATGAACCTGGTAGGTTATCACTGTGACTACAAAATAAAACAGAGATGTTTATCTTATAGAAACAGCAAAACTTGAAAAGATTAGAAACGAAAGATAATTTTAACAGGATGGGCTAAATTGCTACAATGGAAGAAAATGTCAAGTATGCAGGCCTTCATGTTTCAGTAATTAAATATTTCATACCGGAACCTCTGAATTAATTGCTAACAGTAACTTTTTTAGTATACCTGTGAGTAATTTATGGGCCGCAGTACAGCGAAAGGGATAACCTCGACCTTGCTTCAGGGTTCTCAACTCTAACCCTCCAGGTGATACCGTACTTGCATATTGTACGTTCAAAATTTTCATTGGTTCCCAATTTTTCACTGCAGTGGTTACAGAGTAAGCGTAACCCTGGATAAGTAACTTTAACTTAAACATTCCGACGCGTGAGTGGATCATTTATTCTTATATACCTTTAATTATCTATCAAAAGCCAGTGAAGAAAGCAACGAAATTGAAAATATTTCGAAAGGTTATAGCGAGTAACGACAAGTAGGCAGGAGAGTCATGCTTAAAACAGCCTCTAACGAGACGGACCCACTCTGGATAAATCTTCTTTGGAGGACAGAATCACTCATCTGGTAGCTGAATTATAAGACAGGCTTGTGGTAGTCAGCCGAGAAGTTTTTATCCTTGAGAAAGTCGATGCAGCGTATCATGCTTAGTGTACCAACGTCCAGTCATTGTTTCGATGATTCATATTTATGTTAACAATAATTATACGATTGAGTTTGTTGCTGTTCGTGACGCTCTTTTAAGCCGAGATATTTCGACTATCCTGTTTTACCAGTTGGTACTAGCGCACAGCAACCCGTGTATACTGGTTTCACGGTATGAACAAAGAGTGCATCAAATGGTAGATAATCTGGAACACTAGTTCGGGCAAACCATGGTTTAACAGGATTCCTAGTGGTCGAGTTTTACTTGCTGGAAGACAGTTTGTGCGTCCAGTTAAGTTTGACTCATCAAGTCTTATTTACCGGACACAAGTTGGGCTAGATAAGGTAACCAGTGTTTAGGCATATCCCCTTCCATTCAACACATCTCATATTTGGCCGTCAAAAAGTCAGAACGTTCGTGGTTGAGGTCAGCCAACGAACGTACAGCTTCTTGACCAATATCGCCTATGCGGGAATTCGTTATGCATTGATAACTCTGCAACAGTTTCCCCCCCGGTTACCCTGTATTATATGTTAGTATGCCAATCCACGTACTAGGTTATGCCACTTGCTAATGTAAATTGTGCCTAGGACTATTGGCTACATAGCGCCTACTTGTTGACCGCTGGTTATTTACTGATTACTTAAAATCGTCTCCTCACTGCTCGTTCGAAATTTCCTCGAAAAGAAGTGCGATAGGTCATTTTAAAACTCACCGAAGCGACTGTACCTTGAGAAACCTAACGCACAGTTCACAAATCGTAAATCAAATTGATGTGCTACAGTGTATCATATGCAATTGCCTCCTCTCTATCTACGTTAACGAAACAAAAGAAAATATTTTGTGAGATGTTAACTTTTTGATTTATTCTCATTCATCGTTAGTTAAACGTTTCATTCAGCCAGCATTGTAATTGCCAGTCATACTTCACTGCACCTCGCCAAACGTTGACGGAAATATTAATCTCTTCTGACTGTGTAGCAATTACAATCGTAGACAAACCTGTAGATCACGTGGGAAACAAACCGATCAGTTGAATACCTAATACTGCTATCGAGATTCGAGCATATAATGCCTAACAGGGCACGCAACTGAGCAGCCGCATCGAAGAGTTATAATGATTACGCCTAATCATAACGCGAATTTTTGGTTCTGATCGACACTGAGTTCTAGTCGCTGACATATTTTTCCTCCAAACCGCAGCTAACGTTTCTGGTACTTTCACCTTACTTTGGATACCCAAGAACGTTTTGAAGAACTATTGTTCATCAGCATCTTGTTACCGGGTTTGCACCAATTCTTACTCGTATCTCCTTGGTGCGAAACCAGGGAGTTGCAACTACTATCCGTTTCATGTAGTTTCACAATAAACGGACCGGTTCTGATACACTTTCATTTTATCCAAAACAAACTAATCACTTTTCTCAAAGGTTAGTAGCCAAATTGAGCCGCCCATCTTATACTGCCCGTCCTGCAGAGTACTACAATTTGCTGATAACATTGTGTTATTCTCAGTCTGTTTACCAATAACATAGTAAACACGAAGCCAAAATTTTTTGAAACCATTCTTATTAAATTTGGCGCGAATATCTTATAACTAACAGACACTGATTCTCCTGGCAACTCAACTTGTGAATATCAGTTAACGGGTTACTGTCACTCTATTTCTTATTGGTAACGACCATCTTAGACTGGACAGAACCGATTAAGTAAACACTGTATACACTCCTAGGATAAACGCAGGAAGGCTGTTAAATCAGTTGGCTACGTATTTTCTAAACAACCAGGTTCTCGACATATCTTAAAGGCGATATTCACATTAAAGGTTGTTAAATTCCGCTCTCTACCAGGAACCAATCATTCGTTGTGTGTAAAACGGCCAAACATTTTATATATAAAACAGGTAGCTCTTTCATTGCTGGAAAGTTGAACAACTAACATTGTCAGTACAGTTTATCGTGAGATCTGAGCGCATGTAGTCATCACTTTGTTTCGCACTCCTCTGTTTTACTTATCCTTAATACCTGCTCAAATAAGTATCACCGTTTTCATCATGTAAGATTTTTCAAAACCAGATCAAAAAACGCCATCTAATATTGAAATTTAACGATTTTTCTTTTTGCGTGATTATGATCAATCTCAGCTTTTCGGAAGCGATCAAAAGTCTGCACATATCAACGTTAAGTCTGTTTTGCGTTATATAAAACTTGATCTAGTTTTCTGGAAACCCGGGAGTAACGAAGGTCTTACAGTAAAATAGAGAATAACCGTTAAATGTAATCGTCGGGCTCACATCAAGCGGTTGTTCAAGGTGTGTGGACCGACATATTATGTTAAGACGATGAGTTAAAATGAACCATCCGTTACACTGTGCGAGGTTTTATTGAAAAATCCGATGCAAAAACAGACGTTGGTTCAGGAAAACCGAATTTTCGCTACCCGCTCTCTGTCTTTGCTGAACAGCGTTCAGTCAGTGCCATTTTCGAAACTAAGCGTGCCAACCTAACCGTCATAAACGTTGACTGTACCGGTGTAACCACGTTCCGGACTTTTAAAACACTGTGCTACAACATTTGAAACTCAACCGGGGTTCGTGTATTACAAGAGATTACGTTTTCCCTTCTGTTCGAAATAACTTGTCGCTGTTCAGAACAGTCTCCGTGTGTCATTGTTTGAAATCGTCTCACTGAATAAAACAATCATATTATTAAATATTTCATTAGAGAAATATCATTTCTCTTCAAATGTGACATAGCTTCCATCACTTCGTAAATTATGCACACTGTCACAAAGGAAAGCACGGTTTCAGCTGTAACAGCATTAAATGTTGATCTTTTTCTGCCGGCTCAAAAGTGATTCATAATATCTTTTCAATGTTCAGTAGTAACTGCTTAACACTATTCTCCTTAGCCACTGTAATTTTTGTGCAGGTTCAAGTTAACTCGTCAGGTGTGGTTAGATTGTTAACTTGTAAGCGGTTAACGTAGACAGAAAAAGTGTGCAGAAGTTTTGCAAGCAGCTGGCTGTAGTCATATTCAACAAAGTTGTGGGGGGTGTTTCTATTCCACCGGGACTCCTCGATGTCATTGACAGCTGGTATGTGACCTGTGAACAATCATCAGAAAGGAAATTGGAATATTTATCTACTAGGTCGCGGGTTTGCAAAAATGCAGTTTCCTCAGTCACAGACTAGAATCAGTGCAGAAAATCAACACATGGACTTTCATTCACTTATTTTTCATAACCACAATGATTACAAACCCGTAGTAATTTGACGAGCTACCAATCTATCACTTTTTCTGGGTTCCTAAGTTTGATTCACTTAGCTGTATAATGCTCAGAAAACCCGCCTTTATCAGAGCAACTCTTTTTCAGTTTATTGGTATTTTCAAGAACCAGCTACTTGTGAAGAGCAATATAATTGCAAATAATGGAGGGAAAGACGGATAGTTCTAACCTGCTGACAAATAAACGATTTAAACTTCCGAATCGGCTGATTACCGAACACTGCTCGGACGTTTAGTCACCAGCCCACATGACTTGGTACAAATTCAGTAAATGCGGTTTGTTGACCGTCAAGTAATGACTTTATGCAACTAACTGGAATCGTAAATCAACCATTTCACAGAAGGAAGATAAATGTGGCTCCGAGATTGTAGAAATTTAGGGATGAATGGTTCATCGACCCTATGTGCGTTCTCTCAAAGTGAGATGTTGGTAATTCGGTTCGCGCAAAAGTTGCTCCTTTGCCAGCAATCCATCAGTAAGTTTGTCACACAGTGAGTTCTTAAGATAGAGATAAAAACTCACATCTTACGGTCATGGAGGACTGTGTTTATTCAGACTGCATACGATTTGGTGGAAAAACACGCGAAACCGATTCGCTTCTTCCCGTCGAACTAAATGTTCCAAGGCCTGCTGTTCTGATGGGGAAGTTTTGTGAAGCCTGTTTTGAGAGCAGTGCTGCACTCTAATCTGTTTTGATCTTGTGTTGTATAGGTTTGAAACGTTGTGGATTGGGCCCGTGAGTGATGTTAACTGAGTTAACGACCTGGTAATTAGAAGCCGGTGGTATTGGCTTTGAAGAAGAAAGTGGAACTGAAGTTAACTTATCGCCGGATGTCCGGCTGAAAATAAACTTTATGAAGGTTGTAAGTACTTCGTTTCTATTACGTTTATGTCAACGACAGCTTCAAAAAACGTCATCCCAAATCGTGTATACGCATGTCTGGTAAGAATATTATGAAAGCAGTCAGCTTATTCTGTGGTCAAACATTGTGAACTGACCACCATATGTCTCGCAGCTGCATGGTTGGTCATCCTTGTGTTAGAACAGATGCACTGGCAAACAGTTTGACACTTCGTACTAGATTGTCGATTATTTGTTTATTGTTTACAACTCGGCATACATCTGCTACTCAACAGGTTTTACAATCATATCGTTTAAATGCAAAACTGAGTTAACATCTGTTCTCGATAGCAAAACATTGACTTAAACTGTAAAATTATTTCACCTGAGTCTTTAAAGGCAAATCGATGAAAATGCACACCCTCCAGCCATGAACTTCATAGGTTCCTCCACCCAGAAAAATATGCGCTCCAATGTAACGAAATTGCAGTATGGTATAAAAAAGAGCGGAGATCACCAGAGACAATTGGTCACGACGTTACACAACAAACAGTTGATGTATTCTTTTATAATCGAAATCTTTTTTAAGAAGCACACGTCAACAGACTATCAAAATCTTATCAGGTTGACAGATAAATCTTCCTTCTCAAAAATGTCTTGGATACACTATGGGTCATATACACATTTTTCATTCCAGTTAGCGCAGTATGGACTTATGGATGAAGAAACCATGCCATCTGCCTGGATCGGTCCTTATCCATCTCGTACCACTTCAACCGGCTTGACCCGACCATCTTTCGATTCCGATTCTCATCCTGGTCATGAGATTGTTTCTGTTCCTGTGATTGGTCCAGCTCAAGCCGGTTTATATGGAACGCCAACAGCATTGCATGTGCCTTCTTCCTCCCAGTTGCCTTTGACGGTTCAGATGCCTACACGGGGCACAAGATGGACGTCCGATAGACAACCTTCCGACTTCGAACAATCTCCTCTGGCCTACAGTCTATCGGCCGAGTTAGCCAGCATTGGAAAGCACCGATTCCGACTGACTTACGTGACCGACCGCTTGTTAGGTACAGTTGTTCTTTATTTTTGACGACTGGTTAACCATGTGTGATTGGTTTTGGAGCTATATTGTGTCAACACTATAACCAGCTGTCCCAATAGTAACTTTTGAAAATGCCTGAGACTAAAAATTACGAGAAGTGCCATTATTTGTGAAGGAAGATACATTTAGCTCAATGCATTTGCGAATTACGCCTTCAACATTTCAGCGCCTCATTCCGTTGAAATTATCGAATTATATAACTCACATGACTATTCAGTCAAGACAATATTGGGGCAGAAAATTCAACATTTCTCAGATAACATGATGAAAATGTACAATTCAATTTTTTTCCAGTGCCTCTGTCTAAAATCCGGTCAGCGGTAAACTAAATTATTTGCTATTAAAAGGTAACGAAGAATTCGAACATTTTACGGTTTTCTGCATATTAATTATGGGATAACTCATGCGGCCTACGTATTAACCTATATCTCATGGGGAATGTGATGTATCTTGCTGTTAACTTCACATTCACCAGGGTTATACTCGACGTTTCAGTGTAAAATTATTGAGCGACACTTCAAAACACTAAAACTTCGAGGGTTCATTATGAGATCTGCAAAGAAACTCCAAGTTCACGCGCTTTCTTCGATTATTTGCATTTTGATGATGTGTACGAAATTCTGAAGTAGTCAAAGAATGCTCACTTAGCTCTTTTACAATCCAGAATAGTTTCCTTTTCAGATTTGTTCATACTTTGCTTAGTTATATGTTTTGGTGGCCATCCCTTTTTCACCCACTTGTAGAAGATATTACGATACATGAATACCTTGACTGTGATCAATTGATTATTAGCTTTTGAATTTATTGCTTTATTCGTGTTCATTTCAGATTTCGGTTTCTTTCAGTTTCCTTCGTGCACGGAAGTTCATGCTCATATCTTCTACTAATAGTATTGGGACTTAAAATTCACGCGCTTCATTGAGGTCCTTGTGGAGCACACTTGCTTCAAACAAACGAGGACGAAAGTTTAGTTTACTAGAAGACGACCCATCTGTGTGCTCAATGTATGTTCTAAGTTGTGAATAATGTGACTGCCCCGGTCCTTCTGTATTTTCCCCTCAAGAATGATGGGTAGCCTCGACTTCGATGCTGTTGCATAGGTGGGATAGTAGATGGACGAATTGAACAGCTTGAAAATTTTCTGACTTCACTGCCAAAATTAGCGCCAGAAACTGGCCCACTGCCATCAGATAAGTTGTAACTGTCTACTGAAACTAATTATCTATCAGAGGGAACTTTTCGCAAGTAGTCCAGTTAGAGCGATATCTACAAATACAGTTGCCTCCCATTAATATTGGAGGAACTTCGAACAGTAACATTCGTCCGTTCATCTTCTACCTTACTGCAGCAGTTGCACAGTTTTCGTGCTCACATCTTTGACTAATTTTCCCTTTTATTCAAAGTCGGTTGCAATAAACGAAAGCTTGTCTTGTGAAGTGTTTGCATTAGCCATGTCATATACTGTAGGTATATTTAGAAGTAAAACATCCTACTAATGGCTAAAATTCCACCCATTAAGAGATTCGCCAAAGAAAAAGCACCTTTCCTATTCAATTTTGCCAGGATGTCCCGAAGAAATGTAACAGCACACAAGGTGGAACATTCTGAATAGGTCACTCGCTGTAAATGAACGAAGCGAAGCAATGTGAGGTGTGACCTGATAATTGAACTACTCGTGCTGTTGCGCCAAATTGTTGGGGAGTTAACACGGTACAAGTGGGTTTTCAGCAGCATGTACAAACGCGGGAAAAAAACTTCTCATATAAGCGTCTTTCTATTTCATCTCACTTTCCCAAGCTTACTGCTGCCGCATTTGCCGACTTTTGTTTTGAAAGTGAAATTCACCTACCATATATATCGTGCACTAGTCAAAATGCTTCTGTGAACTTTACTGATCATGTTTCGCTACCTTTGCAAAAAAGAGTGCTTGCTGACCGCCTCTTATTTTGAAATGTTTGACCGTTTTACTGTAGCCGTCCTCTTGTTCTGTTCCATGAGCTCTCTTTGGACTTTTTATTGGCGTTATGTGCAGCTCAAATCAGATGTAGGATAGCTTGAATTAAAACCTGTAGTTCAAGCAGTGAGACACGTTATGAGGTGTTGTTGCGTTGAAACATACAGGTTTCACCGAACGTCAGTGCGGAGTGCCAGACTGTGTGGTAATAATCAGTAAATACTGACATCCGTTTTTACATAGTTTTATCGGGTCTCTCGTTCTACTGTGAGGAAACCTGCCCTTAACGATTGAAGGGCCACTAATTTAAATGTTGCTCCATGGCATCCTTCTAAAAAGCAGTCAGGTCTGTGGCTAACTTCAAGCTGCAGGCCACCAAGACCTGGTCGCAGCGTTTGCATTCTGGTGCATATTGCAGTCCGCTTTTTTCGAAAAGAAGCACTAGACAAGAGTTTCCTTATTGTCAAAATTGTTTACTAATATAGAGCTTTGTTTCGGCTAGAAAGTGATATCAGGACACGTTCATGCAACAAATGTGCTAGCCTCATATCAGACGCTGTTGATTTAATAGACCGCTGCAACGGAGTATTCGGCCGTTGAGACTTTTCAGAGAGGTAAGTTTGTGCATTCTTAGAAACGTAGTCTTCCAAAACTAGCTATTGGCTTGGACCGGTAAGCCAATCAGGCTATCTGTGTCAACTCAGATAAGGAATACAACTTATTAATGACTGAATCCTCCGTACACGCGTTTTATGTTTTAGTTCCTCTTCTATGTAATATTCCAAACAGTTGTCGCATTCGGCCTTTTGTATTTGCGGGTTCCGTTTTTTGCAACGATGTCTGAAAGAAGTTAAGAGCTTGTTGGTGGTTTCCACACATCTGTTAAGTCATTTAGTAATTCACATACCGCTGCTGTCCAGCGTGCTCTTCTTCCCTGCTCCAGTGTGCTGTATTCACCGCTAGACCAATTATACCGCCCCAAGGAAAAGCCCATTCCTAGGAGGTTAATACGCAATGTGAACTGCTCTGCTATTATCCGTTCTTGCACATTTCGTGGTCCACAGGTTTATTTCCGGTTTCGACCTTCAATCACATATTACTCACCGTAGCAAGACCGTCAATGCTTGCTTCATAGTCTGAATGTCGTTAACACGAAATGGCTCCAGGTGTCACCCATGTTTTCAACTTTTCGATAATGCCGATATTATGACGTCCGACCGCAGAAAATCGTTCATGCGCTCCTTTTTCCTACTGCGTGTTATATACTTCCGCAAATGTGAAATGTTCGAGTTGAAAACTCACACTCGTTGCAAACATTTCGTGTGCCGCAAGTGTCTGTACGCGCTTTTTCTTAAAAATGCCGCCCTCCTAGTTATTGGGCAATCAATCACAGAAGGTTGAAATGAGCGCACAATGTCTTGATAGAATGATAAGGAATTTTACTTCGTGTTTTGTGTCCACTCTGAACTTGTGATTTGCACGACAGTCACTTCTCCGTCATGCAAAAACTAACGAACTGAAAGAATTCAATTTTAAGACATAAAGGCCTAATTGACCCAGCCCAGGTACAGAGGTCCAAATTCTCCAGTTCGAGTTTTCTAAGGGCATTGCTTAACCATATCAGACAACGTTTTGGAGAAGGCGAATATAGATTTTTTAAGTGCAGAGCAAGTTGGCACATTGTGCCACGTAAGTGCATTTTTATGACTAAAAGTAAGTGCTTAAAAAGGATCTTCACATTATGAACACTGCATAAACCAGCAAAACGGTTAGAACTGAAATAGGATTCATCCGTCCGCGCCGATAGCACGTGAGTTAAAAATGATCTTGAGTTAATCTGATAACTAAGTGCGCAAATTTAGACTAGTTTGCACCTTTAAATTATTGACATCCACAGTTGAAAGCAAGTAATCAAATGTGGGCAGTTACGCTAACTCTTGAGCATACTGCGATTGTTGTGGACCACCGTGACGTGACTTCCTGCACGTCTCCGGAGATACTTTCGTGGCTATAAGATAATGACCATAGTCTCAGTTTATTTTTACACATATCAAACTGACTAAATCCACAAAATCATTGCAAACTGCGTGCCTCAAGGTCATAAATATATTTTGACTTTACATAACGTGTCATCTGAAGCTGTGTTCACTAGACGAAACTCTTTTCTGTCAGTCACCACGTACATGCTCGGAAGTTTTGCTCAAACGTCTCAGTATAAGAATTTCATACTGTCAAGTTGGACAACACAAGCTTAGACTTAGTACAGCCTGTAGATCACTACATATGTGAAGTGCGAAGCTTTCCTAGGCCTCTGCAAACTTCGCTCAGCGTACCGAATGAAGCTTTCGTAGGCTACACACTAATCTGCATTCGTTTTGAAATGGGGGAAAACACTTCTGAATCTTTTGGTAGCCCTCATCTGTGAGGGAAAAATGATGAAATCAGCAAGCTGAATTCGTGGGATGTTGTAGTCTACCAAGACTGTAAAACAAAGCAGACCGGTGCAACAGGAGATGTTGTGCTGTCAAAAATGATCCAGTCAACGTCCAGAGTTTTCGTAATTGAATCACTTCCAAATCACCAAATCTGTCAAACCACTTGTTAGTAATGCAAATAAGCCCGTCTTAAATAAAACTGTGTGACGTTAACGGTGTTCATCACTCTCATTTTTTTCTGATAGCCATTGAAATTACACATCAGCTTTGGTTCTACACTTTCCCAAAAATTGGTATTTCGCACGGACGTTCTACAACAACATTGTTGGTTTTTAATGTCAGCCATCCGCATAGTCGCATGATTATCCTTCATATTGTTCCAGCACCTCACTAGGCAACTGCGTCGTATGAAGTCTTGAACAGACATGCAGAAGTAGTGTTGTATTCCTAGTTGAAGAGGGTGAACTAGAAATGCATCCTAACTTTGAGAGTGCGATACTGATGGCAAAGACTTTGAGTTTGAAGGGTGAACAGAACAAAGTGTTCGCACCGAAACTCATAGTCAGTATCTTGTGTGACTACCTAGACTGAACCATCTTAGCGCATTACCACAGATGATTGACAGTGTTATTCTAACTGTAAGAATTACATTTTGCTGAGTAGAGCATGTACTAGGGAATCGTTTCGAACACCAGAAATGATTTACATTCACGAGTAACGAAAATAAAAATCAACAGTGTCCTTTTGCGCTGATCTGCTTTAACTGTAAACGGGATTTACCTGGGTCCACGGTCTTCGGTTCAAGTCCTACTGTAGAGTAAAAATGTTCATCAAACTGGGGAAACAGATCCTATCAAGAGTACAGTTTTATCAGTAGAAGTGAAAATTAGATTGCCAGTGTCCAGAAATGCAGAAGGTGGGTAATCATTGATGCAGTACAACTACACGTTGTGACAAAAAAAGATGGCTGACCCATAAATTTGTTCATCGCCAGACATCCATTCCCAGGTAAATGGAAACACGCGGCCACGAACGCAGACAATGTAGTGCATGGCTGACGTTTATCCACATGTTTGAAGGTTGTGCATCACGAGTCGTTTTGGTGGCACGTCCTTCTTTGTGTTTCCAGACGAGTCAACTAGCTGTTTTCAGCTTCTGGTCCTTCCGGCATTGTGATCTGCATTAGAGCCCGGCCATATTGTTCGCGAGTAATCTTACATTACAAAACACTTCGTCCTTGTCGAATGTTCTCAGGTTCCATGTCGTCCATTAACCAGTTCTCGCTATTCAACAGCATAATGGCCCTCAGCTCTATTGTTTTCTTCTGGTTTACCCTGTCGAAAAAACTTGCCATTTTCCCGCCAGATCATGTGCACTGAGCCTCTTTTTGAAAGTGACACATAAAGACCTTTTTTTCTTAAGAGATTTTTACTGAGACATGTAGCTGGCATCCGGGTTTCGATGATCGCGACATTCCACCGTTCCACTGGGTCCGACATGCCGATCCTGCCAATCCACTGAGCTGTTTGTTGCTTTTTTGTGTTCCTGAAAGGCCTCCGGATTCTCAGGTGGAATTATTACGTTGTGATCCTAGTAAAGTGTTGTGATTAACGGAATGCCAAAGGGTTTTGCCGTAAATCAAGTAGGATTGGCGATCGTTCTGCGTTCTCCTGTATAGATTCACTGTAGGCTAATAACGCTAATGGTGCAGCATATTCGTAGTCACCTATCATGAGTAATAGCCGTTCTATGGCTTTTCGGCTGCTACATTCAGTTAGCCCCTTTTCTGTTGGTAACGTGATGTCAGCTGTAAGTGCTTGACTTCCAGTTCCAACAGGCGTGTTCCAAATCCCACACTATCGAAGCACGGTCCTTGACCCCAAATATAGTCTTCGGTATGCTGTGGTCCGCCACGATGTGATTCATTAAAACGTCGCCCACTATAGACGCACCCTGATATAGCTACCTGTTCCTTCAGTCCAATAGGCAAAATGTTCCGTTATGACCCCAGTGTACTGGTTAAATAGACTGCTCACTGGAGACCGTCATAAAGTTAATCGACCAGAGTTCCTTGCTTTTGCAGATAGGTATTGGCTACAAAGGATGTTGGGCTCTCCCAATATTATCTTTCACTGCTGGCTGGCAAGTACATAAGCCAGTAAATCTCCCTTTATTTTTAGCCGGCTTCCTCCATTCAACGGTACATCGTATGTTTCGGTGTATCTGGTGTGTGCCATTTTCCGTGAAGTTCCTACCAGGTTCCTCCACATTCACCTCAAAATGACCACAACATAGAACCTAATATCGTCACCCTGCTAAAGTAGTGCTACCCCACTGATGAGACTAGCCCTTCTCTATTAAGAGACGAGTATTTCTCGTTTTTACTCACTAGTATTTGCAAGTATCTCCACTTCTTTTGCCAGATCGCCAAATGCCTTACAGAGGACCTTCTTTTGACGCTAAGAACGTAATGGAGATTGCAAGTTGTGTTTCAGAAATTAGCTTCCAACTCCAAAATTCGTTTTGGAAACTTTATGATCTAATAGTGGTGGAGGACAAATCAGATACACAGCTGATAGACCGAGGCACGGGAGTGGTTGTGAATGCACACTCTTTTAGACGTATTGCCCAGCCAGGCAACTTGCCATTCTGGTCCTGTACAGTCCTAATCCACTCGGAAGGTTTGTGATCCCTCTCCACTTGAAGTTATTGGCCTAACAAATACAGTCACTTCATGCCAGTTCCCAAAAAATTGCTAAACATTTCTTAGTTACTGAACACACTCACTCTTCTGGTATCATGAATCTGTTGGCATATTTTTTTCTTCTGTTTGTATATTGCTTCAATACAGCAGTCACTGACATCTGCAGCGAGGACGAACGCATCTGTCGTATTCGGTAGCTCTGGTGTCGTTTGTTGCCCATTCATTTTTCGTTGAACCCATATAAACGTTCTTTTGACATTGTCGGCTCACTCACGTTCATTTTCTTTTCGTAAAACGATGACGTTATGGAGTGGAAACTTGTTACGAACTAAACATTTAATGACCCAATAGATCCAGAAACTTTGAGTATACGCTTAGAATTTGAAGCCAAGCCTTCTATAAATATCTTCTTTCCGGTGTTGATCAGTTGTGTACTCCAGTAACATAAACATTAGCCATCCAAACTTGAATTTTCACCACTGATTCGGAGTCAGGGGTTCTGAATCTGTTCCAATACAACGTCCAAGTTTGCGATATGTTCTGATTATATGGTGTAATCCCCATATACCGCCTCACATTTTACCAGTGGAAAAATCATGCCTCGATAGATGGACAAAAGTCCTGATATCACTAACGGCGCGTGTCAGTTTCATACTGTGTCTCACTAAGCGTGAATGCGGTTTTTTCATAATACACGGGGTTGTCTGCCACCCGCCAGTTTTTGAAGGGTAAATGAAACTCTTATAACCTGTTAAAACCTGTCAGTCTGTGAAAAGTACAAGCAATGGGTGGTGCTAATAAAAGTGCATGCTGCATTTTATCATTGTTTTTTAAAATCTGTTTGAAATGGGTACCTCACATACCATCCATTTACAAAAGCTGCACGGACCATCGTCATTTAAGAATAACTCAGCGTACTTCCAAACCGTGAACTGTAACACAGGGGCTGTGCAAATGGGGTCTTGAATGTCTAGATTCCGCAGACCCTGGTCGGGTAGTTTTCCAGCGAGCATCAGAAAACGGTATCTGGTTGACAGTTTTCTGCCTTTCAGGTCAATTACGGCCTTTTCTGCAGTGAGGGAGTTGGATTCAAGAATTAACTGTCCAACTTCCGTGAACACAATGGCGTGCAGAGCCACAATACGACTCAATAAGCGCCCCACATTCTATCATGTCACGATCTGCTTGGCTTCGGCTGGATTCTAACCAGCAACAATACAATTTTTATGCTCAACAATGGTTTTGGTGGATTCCAGCTTGAACTGTTTGAGAAATCCTGCCGGGGCAGTCGATCCCCTGAATCATTCGGTGGATTCCATATAAGACGGTGGGACGGGTGTGCAACAGAGACCAAATGTGAAATTTCCAAGCTCCTGGTGTGGCTTCGTAGCTCAGCTTGTAGAGCGCTTGCCGCGTTCGCGCATGCTGTATCTGTTGCCGCTTCGAATGCAGCCGAAGCCCTGACTTGTCACAGTTGGGTTTCATCTGAAAAAAAGCAATAGGTCTGTCAAGTTATACGGCAAATTCTGTTTGTTCAACTGCGAACTATTCCGTCTCCATTGTTGGACAAAGCATCAAATTTCCGTCCTAAAAGGGCTAGTTACTCGTACCTGTGGTCCAGGACTGTGGCTGAGATAGCAGAATATTTTGCTTTCTAATTCCTTTTGCCTACCTGAAGTGCTACTGATGCACTTCTGCGGTTCCTCCATAGGGCCTATCTTGACTTTCACTTGAGCAACAAAATGAATGAAGTACTTAAGAGAGGACCGCTTCTTTGTTTCTTAATATCTTAGTTTCTCGTCAGGATGCCACAAAGTTCACCATCAGCGGTCATTTCAAATATTTCGATTTCATGTGCCACCAAGCCAAGGATGGATCTCAGGGTCAAACCAAATATCAGTCTTCGTGAATAAAAGTTAACATCGGAATGCCGTTGTGACTATCAATTCGTATGCGGCTGCCCCTCAGCTGTTATCACAATTTAATTAGTGGATTGAAAATTGGCGCAGTTTATGCAGTACCATCCTGAAGATCGATCGATTTATTGCTCGGCGGTCCGTACCAGAACGTATTTGCATACTACGAGTGCCTGGTTCTTTTAACCCATGTGTAATGCATTCCACTTGAAGGGAGTCTGCGGGATTTTCATCTTTATCCTTAATGCCTCCGGGAATCGTTCTTGGGAAGCACTAGGGCTTAATAATCTTTCAGATTTGGCTAATCATGGTTGACGATCGTTTGCCAGCCATGAGTAATTGTTAGAGGGAGATAAACTGAGCATCCGAAGAGCTTAACTCTGAGATCTTGAGTATCGAAGTAGAGGTTGCAGATCAAGGTAATGCGTCTCACTGCGTCGTAGATCGGGCACTCTTATGATAAACGCACGTTCACAATTTGGCAGAGGGGACAAACGAAGTTCTTGATTATAGCCCGTACAATTCATACGTATATGTGTAGCAGTATTGGGTGATACGAATGGATAGGTAAACTCTACGTCGGCCAAAGGATTTGGAGCTGACAGGAGGAGGACTCATATTCTCAAGTGTCGGTGCTTTTACACAGGTGTGATCAGTTAGTGGCATCGGTGGCCTGAGGTATCGTTCATGAATATCATTATTCCTTCCACTAACTAAGTCCCACCCGAACCCGTTTCATTGGCTGCCGGCTAGGCGTCGTATCTCGAACAACACACAAAGCGTTAATTACGTTCTATGGGAGCTCACATTGAAAGCCGCGATAATTTCGTTGCAGCGAAAGTGAACTCCAGCACAAAGCATTGTTAAACTGCCTTACTATTTTCGTCTTGGTCATACCAGATATAAAACACCGACAGAAAATGCTTCGCTTGCAAATGCTCACAAACTGCCTAATTAATAGTGCTACTAAGAAGGATGTACTGGCACCTTACAGTTTACTGGGTAGCAGCCGACCATCATTCCACCGTAGGTTGTCTGTGATCATTGGTTTCAGATTTGAGTACATGCCTTTGTGCTAGATCACCACACTTCTCATAGCGAACCCCTAAATTATCATGCTGCTTTCATATTTCAGTTATTTGAGAAAGGTTTGTATTCTGCAACCAAAATTTTGAGTCCGATGATACTATATGTAGCCAACAAAAGTGCGACTGGGTAAGTAATCCTCACTCAATCGATGGGCACGTTGAACTAACCAAAGAGATTTTTAGTCACTCCTGTCAATTGAGTTTCAGGTAATGTACACGTCAATTTGTTACTGGCTGTGAGTCAAGTTCCTACCTATCCATCACGAAGTTTTAATTCAACTAACCATCGCTAATTACCGTGTCCAATTTTGCCTGACAGTGCAAGGTGCAAGTGAGGTTTTCCATTCGTTCCTAGTGTCTTAGCTGCTATCGTCGTTTACTTTTTTCTTAAAAATGTCATTATCAGTGCGGGATGTATTAGTCCTATGTACGATCAACAGCACAGGCTTCGACAATTTGAGGATAGACTTTCCACAGATAATATGCGTGGATGGAATGTTAAAAGAGAAATCCATGCACATATTTTTATGACTTTATGTAAATTGTAGGTTGGAGATGGTAAAGAAACAAGAGTTATTTGCGCGAAAATGGATTGAACAGCACAACCTTGCATGGCAGAATATGCTATGCCATCACGTTTCATAGGCCATCTTAGCCACTACAACAGAGTCAATAATTGGAGAGCTAAAAACGGCTCACAGCACTAGAGTGTATGCTTCGGTAACTGTATTCGCAAAGATTTGATGGACGGTTCATGTTTCTGAGACTATTCCATACGATTGATAGCGAAGGAAATCCCTAAATACATTGGGGCTAGTTCGTGTCCACAGTCAGCCCGCAGGTAAGCTTGTACATTTGCACATGTAGTGAATTTGTGTGTACCTGAGGAACGTATGACTATATCCAACTCACCATAATAAATTACGGCAACCCACGTGAATTATGGTTGGTTAACAAGAACAATTCGATGTTTTCCGCACACAGTCGTAAGTTATCCTCCGGATTCTCAGGAAGTGGATCACAACGAAGGAGCTCGCTGGCTTTGCCAAGCATTTGAACGACGCTACGGTAGCAATTATAGGGTAAGTCGAACTGCTGTTCTGAACGACACAACACCATTTAGTACCGGTTCTCTGCCGTGATGGACAAACAAAACTTTTGATAGGTAATTGACATTATTTGTTAAACGTAAAGCATTCTGTAATGGTGACGCTAATGAAACTAATGGTTGTGATAACAAGTATAAGTCCACTTTAGTGTGCGCCATTTGGTTGCACTCACTGCACACTGCATTAATGTATTGAATAATATACCCAAAGTTCATTTGCCCCTTACATGATTTAGTAATCTTTTGTCAGGAAACTTACTGCAAAACTGTCTTCGTGTTTAGGTGGTCGGAAGTCTGCGTATTTAAAAGAAATTATCATACGTTGGATGTTTACAGTTATCTTCGCAATATTTTTACGTAAATTCACTTTTAGAAACATTGTTTAGGCGACGAGGTTAATATAGACTGGTTCTTTAACAAAAAATTGCACCCACTGTTGTGTGAAATTGATATGATATGTTTGCTCAGCAGTGATTGGTAGGTACTTTCGACCAGGACAAAAATGATCACCAAATGAACATCACAATGTGCTCTGTTTCTAGCTGCAAGGCTTTGTTGACCAAAAAGCTGTTATCTAGATATGACGGATGACAAAATTACACAACCATCGTATGATTTAGCAGTATTTTTCAAATTATCACATCAGCGACAGACGCACTCTACAGGATTTTTAACAAATACTGTTCGTTATCTCTTATTTGGGTCATATTTGAAGGTATTTTTGGAAAAATATTGGACAGAATCTCCTGAGAAAGTGATAGTGCCCACCATAAAATAACAAGTGAACTCGGGCTTTATTTAATTGAGATATTCCCGTCCCGAACCCACGAGATGAAATACCTAACACCTGAAACTGTTTCAACATTCATCTTGTTCTTTAACTACCCTCTTCACATATGCTACAAGGTAAAATTATCCTCCTAAGATCGGAAGATTTCAGAATTAGTCAGTCACATGTTCTGCCTCCGAAGATCACACAACTAGTAAATTCGTGCAGCAGATCGATGTTCATCACTGCTGTGATAGATTTTTCAACTAATCACATACACGGCCGGATCTTCTGCGAGCTCACTGAGATAGCTGCGTTCCTGCTATCACATTTTTACTGTGAAATTGTACCTAGTGTCTGTCGCATATGGATTAGATTTTAACTGGAGCCACTCCTTGTTACTTTGGCGGCAAAACGCCGTTTGCTATTTGACTTGCTTTGAGAACATAGTTTTTCATCTTCTCGCTTCTTTTGTTCTACATCCTTTGGCCTCTGGCTGACAAAATTACGTTTCTGCTCCCCTGAAATAGTTTTGTATTTCACGGTACAAGTCATCCTTTCTAGCGCGTTCTGTTGATTCACTCTTAAATTAAGCTAAACAGTAGGAATGCAAAGTGCTGTGTTAGTCACACGGCGCTTACTCACAAGTTAATTAGTCTTCGCTCGGACTGAAGGCGATGCGGCCCGCCAACTGCGTTTTCCACTGAGTGATGACGCATATCCAGCATTCACAGAATCCCACCTCAAGTAGTCAGAATGGTGTACCGAACAAGCTCGTTTTCGGTATTTGGCCTGATGGATAACCGAAAACGAGCTTGTTCGTTACACCATTTTATTCTGATTCCGCCTTAGCAGAGCCAGAAAAAAATTGAGATAATGCTTTAACCTAAACGCACCGAACGAATCTGAGATGGTTATAAAACTTTGTCGCTACTGGGTTTCGTATGGTTGACCATAATTTATTCCTCCATAAAAGTTATTTATACATGAGTTTCTCATTTGTTGACACAAATGGGTGTTGGTGACTTGACAGTAAACAGTTGTCTTTGGGTAAGTTTGGGTAGGTTTAGGAGTTTCGCCAATTTGTATGTTAGTGCTGGTTATTTTCTCATGAACATAGCGTTATACAGCAATACTAATGATTATTTTTGTCTAGCGCCATAAATTCGCCAATTCCTATACACTGTTAGGAGACGATTTCTTTGCGCGCCTTAAGTAGATTGCTGACTTTGCACAGTTTTACAAATTATAAACAACCTTTGTGTAGTAAACTAGGTCCCTTTTGACCGATAGGTTCACACTTGAAGGTGATAACACGACACTTGTGTGTATTTTGCTTCAATTCCCCTCCTTGACTTGTTTCATTGATTAACTACAGATTGGGCAACCAGCCTTACACGAAACTCACTGTGATGATCATACTTTGAACCTTTAATCACAAAGTAGAGCAAACTGTTTTACTCAAAAATATTAGCGAAGGTAGGGCTCAGGAGACCTGTCCATGGAAACGACTTTTTTGGATCACCATCACAAGTGAAGCTTGTGTGCAATGTGATAGGTACACTTTTGGCACCGTTAATTTACATGTTGTTTCCCTGTTTGACAATCACTACGTTCACGAATGCTACTTTCTTTATAATTGCTTAAATAATTTTTATCTTAGAGCAAGAGAAGCTTTTCAATTTATTTGAAATACAGGTTAGCCCGTCTACAGGTGTTTGAAAGCCCATCGTGATTAAAGATCGTGTCTTTTCTCGCAAGGCACTGATGGGCGATAAGGTAGAATTACTATTCTAATTGATACACACAACCTACTAGTGTTTAAGTATCGCGAAGACTGATTAAACAAATGTCACCAGCTCCCTCCCCCCGGTGCACTGATAATATGGATCACAATTGTTGCTCGTCATGGATGTAGCCGTGAACATCAAATAGTTTCATCAAGTATGTGAACGTTTATCGTTCCATATAAAATCACTGTGGATTGACGTCTAGCCTGTCGAACGTGTGCATGACATTTTCAGATCCCATTAAAAAGAGTTATAGTGAAGCCGTACTGGACAACGTATAGCCCCAATCGAAAACTCACTATTCAACAGTATTTTGTCACTACCACATTCTGATTTGTTATTTCTATATCGGAAATTCGTGGAAGTCAAAAATCTCTCCTTCCGTCTTAATTTCCAGATATTTAATCTTTCCGGCTTCACAAAAGAATTACACCTCTCAAGTCAGGTGAGTTTTGTGCTCAATTAGGCAAACAGTAGTTCTAATAGACCTTGTCAAAGTTAGACAGGTGCATGAGTTTCAGTGTTTTTATATCTAAGCAAAGGAAATTTTGCTGGAAAGTTCCGTATGAAGTTAACATCAAAACAGTCTGTGAAGTTGTCATAAGACCTACCGACATTCACGGAGAGAAGAACCTCACAGATGGCAACAATGCTCGTATAGCTATACATGTAAGTGATTGTGGCAGACAACACTGCCTGATAGTGTCTGTACTCAATGACTTTGAGAGTCGACAGGTCATCAACCGCACAGGCTAAGTGTACAGTGTTTAAATATTTGGCGACAAGGTGAGTGACAGTTTCAGCCTGTAACACGAAGAACACAAGTTTCATTCCAAATCTGTTGATCACCTTCTATTAATTGTTTGTCCTATAGAATTAAATTTTCACCACAATTTATCAACAGAACACCACCACTCGAACCAAAACCTTTCATTCCTCAATGTTGCGTTATAAAGCATGAATCGGAATGAATCGAATACAATCTGAACTTAATGAATTTTATTTGGGCACTCTTTGTATGCGCCATGCTGCCTGGCCGCCTCCGTTCTTAGTTGAATCTACTAGGTATCCCCGTATGCATCAAACACCAGCAGAAGCCATAAAAAATCAGTACTCTGAGTTTTAAAGGTGTAAGGGAGAAATAGCGTTTGTGTCAACGTTTGGATAATGAATGCTGTGACGAATTACACCGCCAAATATCATCAAGAGCCTCGTTTCAACAGACTTCTAACCGTTTTCAGCAAACAAGATGGTTGCTTATAAATATACTTACATGTATATCAGCCATTATATTGGGTGTAAAAAATGGCCAGTAAATTACGACACAATGTCCATTTAATACAAATTTCAATTTTTCTTTCAATTTGTCAGGAAAAATCTGATGTTTTCTATTGATTGCACGTATATATAAGTGCGTATTTCCCTGTATAATGCTCGTCCATCGGTTTAAGCTTACAGGTTGGTCATCAACCCGATCGCTTTGAGGAGTAGTGCTTGAACAAACTGCATTTCTTTGCACCGTACGGAATCAAGCAGTCCAGTTCCGATTGCCTCGGTCGCACGGTATTCCCGTTTGAGCACCTCTGATACTTTGTCTGTCATGCGGTAGACCACTCAAAAGATTTGGTCAATGTCAACCAGACACCCAGTTTCACCCATATAAACATGAATGGTGCAATTGACCGACCGTGATTCACCGTGTCACGGGTGGTGCCGTCGGGTTTTCATGTCTTGACGTTCGACCAATACAATCTATCCTACGGGACCATCATCATCATCATCATCATCATCATCATCATCATCATAACAGCCATGAGCCTGACCAAAGGTACCTTGGCTCGGGCCGTCGCTCACCTCAACAATGACGTGGAATACCCTAGAA
>QNGE01000037.1:387459-415417 GCA_008508345.1 Paragonimus westermani | reverse complement strand
CTTGCCAGAGCAGCTTGCTGACCGACATGTCGGAGAGTGCGGACATTGAAGGCGCCAATGTTTACCAGTTGTCTTGGCCTCAGAAAACAAATATCGCCCAAAGGCACACGAAAGGCAGAAAAAATAGGAGGTGAAACAGTAGGAGAAAGTTATGGTCGGTTAGAAATGTCACTGTCGAGAGAATGATAACGGGACCAAGCGAGATGGCAGATACATACAGATAAAGTCCCAATCGATAATCTAAGTTTGTTATAAAACCGGAGAATTGGGGATATGAGGAACTGATTACGGAGTTCAGCTGTTGCCATTCAACAAATTCTTCGCGTTTGACCGGCCCTCAGATAAGAATGGGCCACTTGCTTATAAACTCTACTTCTGATTTGACGTTCTGATCGTACTTCTACTAATAAATCACTCCAGATAACTATGTCCCCTGTTTGCTCTCTGTAATAAGCCGGTTCCACCGACTCAGAAGAGCGATATCTATCTAGTTTTTCAATGCAAACCGGACCATCTACCGTTTACTATCAGACTTAAAGTGAAGCCTGTCCTATATCGGTCTCATGTGAATACACAGTTGCGCTCAAGACAAGCAGTCAAAACGGCTGATTAACATAACCGCCAATGCGGTCCATCTAACTATTCTGTTTGACTTTCGTCGGTTACAACTGCGGTGACGTTCACATGGACTAAACTAATAGACAATTTTCCCAGCGAGGAACGAGTTGGCTGCGATCTAGTTACAAGTGAAAAGGTAGTACTCCGGAACCAGTGAAACGCTGCTTGAAAACGTACAACACCAACCACCAGACGCGTCTTGACACTAGATCATGAGGCTAATTCACCTAATTCATTGAAAATGTTGTAGTGAAATCAGAAAACGTAGCTGCTGACCTTTAGCGAAGTTACGTTGATACACAGTAGTCCGTTGTCGTTTTGTGCGCGAAGGTGAGCGAATAAACTTATTATACTATAGTTGTATTGATTACGTAATACATGGTCCCCAAGTGCGCGGTGTATGCGACACGAGCGTTTTGCGTTGGTGATGGATGACAGTAACTAGAACACAAAAAACATCTCTTTCTTGCGCCGTTAGAGTTGTTAAACCAGGCGCATTTTTATCAGCAGCACTGCGGATGAATTGCTCACTTTGTACAACGACATGATTCCAAACTGCTAAGACTCGACCCAAGTATTTGTGATGAACATTAGCAAATTGGCAATCATCCGCAATTAGACGCGTTGGTTCATCTAGGCACACAAACCAAAAAGACGGATATGATTGACTGACGTTCTTTCGTGCACTTTTCTCAATGTCACAGGAGCTACGCGGAGGTAAAAAAAACCAGTTGTAAACAACACCACAAAGGCGACTGAAAGTGTGAAATTTAACTAATCTTATTGGGACTGATCAAAATTAAGCCCATCTCAGTACAATGTCCGTTGCCTGGGAATTAATGGGCCGATTTTCATGTTTCAGTCAGGTTTTAAATGTTTGCCAAAACCATGACGAGGTTAGACAGATCAGCGTTATATATAGGTTTTTGTTCAAGTGGAGAGTAACAAATAAAGTTTCCCGAGATTCCAAAACATGAGTCATTTGACGTGACCCCACTAGTCTTTCTTTATGTTGCCTTCATATGATTAATTCGCCTTTTAACTCACGTGTCATTGTGTGCATGAACAAGATCTGATAGCATTCCACTTGTTTAATTTTGGGTTTTTAAATAATCCACACCATACACGACTCTGTAGACTTGGTGGGGACCGCACTCACCGTTGCCAATGGTAAAACCATATCCCTTATAGCCCCGATGAAATCCCAAAAATACCTGCCAAGAAACCATGTTTAAAGCCACTATAGCAATTTGTGTACGATAGTCCATCATTTCGCTGTTATCACTAACGTCTTCTCTTAAAACTCAACCCCATCGTTGCGATCGATTGATTTTATGAGAGCACGTTCAGTATTTCCTGTGGGAGTGACTCCTCAGTAAGCCGGTGTGAGTCATCTCACTATATTCATCATGGTATGCAGTACACTAAAATGCGGGTAAGCTTACGGGAGAATAAAGTTTGGTTTACTGCTCTGGACTTAGCTTCTCTCCTAATAGATGAGTAAGCATGTTCGGACCGAAACTCTGCATACCAGTAATGAGAACTTGACGGACGACTTACCGTCATTTTAAAGATGATGGAGACAGATAACAGAAGTTCAAGTATATTCAAATGAAATTTATATGAATACCTATTAACACAGGACACTTCTGTAAATGACCATAAAGTCAACCAACCGTTGGTAGTATTAATATAAAAGCAAATATTTCACGGAATCTAATAATTTTCACTGTGTTGCATGCTACATCCACGACAACTGTCGTAAAAAGGAAACTGCGAATAGGACGAAAGACCTTTTTCTCTTGATCAGCGCAGAATGAAATTTGGTGAGTGCCTTTACATAACAGAGCTATGGCCGATGATCAGGACTGGCAGTTTTACCAAGATATGAATTCCCAGGAACATACTGTAAGGTCTGTCCAACCGTTAATTTTTAACAAAGGTTACGATGGCTTGTAAAAACACTCACCATTTCCATCGATCATTTGGGAATTACGGTCCCCACATTTTGAAGTGTCCAGCTATTCTGACTTGGTAGTTTGGTTCACGCTAAATTGTTTACACATGTCCACAATAGCCAGCTGTTGTGAGACGCAGGCATAAGACGATTCTAAACATGGAGTTCAAGTTTAATTGTTGGCGTCACAAGTCACCATAATCACCATCCTCAGTGGAAACTGGCATTCTTAGGTAAACTCTGTTTGTCCACAGAAACGGGTCGCAAATGAATCACACTTAAATCAGGACTAAACCCAAGTCTACATAGTGGCGCTAGGCTGCTGGTCACGGAAATTAACACTAGTTGGGACACAATAGTTCTCTCTAGCAGTTTTTGTGATTGTTTCAGATATCGAGTATAACAGTCTGTCAATTTTGAACAGAATACCGACAACTGCGTCTGTTTTCTGCAAGATTTCATTAACGTCTACTTTCATTTAACCCTTAGCGATGATTACTTCATATTATGTCCAACATCCCGATGAAAACCCCAGGTTTTTGTTGCTATAGGTCACAGAGAAAAAAGAGCTATTTTGTATGAGTAACGACGCATGCATATTCGAAAGTCTTTTTCCGCAAGTTCGAGTCAAATTCCTCAGACACTAACAAATTAGCCAAACTTGTTCAGTCTACCATCCAACTCCGAGAGATTTATTCAAACACGACTTACAAAGTGCATTACTGATCTTCTTCAAGTCAGCAGACCTTGTAACACACAAGTTAGCAATCAGACAAACTCAACAGTGCCCTCGTTCTTATGTATCCAAACCACACTGCAATTGAGCATGTGTTTTGTGGGAGGAAAAAGAAATAACAAATTCTTCGTTCTGCCTGTTGCCGGGAAGATCTTCATGACTTAATCAAACCGAGAATTTGCTGGCATGTGCCTGTTTAGACATCACACGACAAAACTAACTGTACGGAACCAATAGTAAATAGGCCTGGAAATTTGCAGGACCCAAGAATTCATCATATATTTCGTTGTAAAAATCTTGAGATAAACACTTGTACAACCTACGACTTCATTGCCTTTCAATCTCGTCCATTTTTATCATCCACGTCGTAGACGCCCATTAGGTGACTTACCGATTTTATGGTCCTTAAGGTGTCTTTTCTAGGTCATTAATACCAAGTAATTTATAATCGCTGAATTACGAAGATATATATGATCATGGGTGAAAAATACATGATCATGACAAAAAAATCGTTATTTTCCTCTCTGATGCCGATTATGTTTATCGTGCAGTTCTCTTCGAAACCAAGCTTACATCTTACATGAGACCTCATCTCCCTATCTTCCAATATGTAATGTCACTGGTGTGCTAAGTTAAAACAGTTCCACGTGTGTGTCAAATGACATTCGACGGACTCCGCAGAAACAATTTGAACTACATGCCATGACACTACAAATCTTCTACCAGTTAATGGAAGAAGTAAAAAATTGCCCAAAATTTAACATTTTGAGGCACTTGACCACCCTACAGTAACACAGGATTTTCCTGTTCTTTCATAATCAGCCTCATAGTAGCAAGCTCCAACTGCAACTTTCATCGCGTCTTCAATTTGTTGAGCGGATTACACATATTAGTGTAAAAAATTCACCTCCATGACTTCCCCCAGTTTCGGATTGTGTTCCCTACCTCACCTACTAGCTTATTTTGTTATACACCTGACTCCACTATTCCTGAAAATGTTGAATAGGAAGTACAAGAGGAACTTTGTAATTTGAATTGGTTAGCCCTACTTGCGAAATTACAAATATTTTACAAAATAAACAATAAAGTTAACTTGTGTCAGCTACAAAATACTACTGAATAATCTTAGCAACAGCAAGTTGCTACGTCAAAACTGCTATACGAAATACCGAGTCTACGTAGTTCGTAAAGTTAAATGTATACTGATAATTAAATGTAACCAACAAACGTCAAACATAAATGTAGGGTTATTCTTGTCGTTTTGATTCATAAGTACATGGAATACGAAGCTCACCACCAGACTAGATTTGTGGTGAAAAGTCGAAGTTAGATATATACGTGTAATGAAATATATAATATATATAGTCTTTCACCACCATTGTACAACAGAAGATGAGAGCAGTTTTGCACTATTTCTGTGGGTTAAAGAACTGAAGAACCATTAGATTGAAAACCAACCCAAATATTTCAAATAAGGAAGCTGATTACAGAATCAAGTACAATAGTTAGGGCATAGAAGCTTGCAACTGGCTGCTGATTTGAAATAACTTCCTACAAAACATGGGCAGCAAACAGAAAGTCAACAATGATCCATCAAATCTCAAGTTTAATGAGAAAATGGAGAAATGCTGACAACCGAAATGAATATTCGTAGAAAAATTAATAATCGCATCACTGCTGTACTGTGAAGTTATACACACTAACTTGTATACCATGTTTTAAAACATATGGCGTTCTTTGTATAATAAAGATATTCAGAGAGCGTAGAATTATAAAATCGGTTATCTCTCGTTCTTCTCATCCCAATGTCTCTCATAAAAACAACGTTTTTGACCTTTTCCTGATGCAGTATGCTAACTACGTGCACCGATACTAGTTGCAAGTAAAATCCTGGTTATTGTTTTTACTCCGGTTCTGTAGTGAAGAGTCCATACAAAGTACCGTCATTTTCAATTTACCGGGTTCGGCAGCCACATAGATGGTGAGATAGAGAGCTTTACAGTAACCACATGTATCAGAACTGTACTTCAATCTCACAACATCCAAAATTTTGCAAGAAAAATATTAAAAAAATTGACTGTTTTCATCACGGATTGTTCAATTGAAGCTGAGGTGCGTAAAATCACAATGCACAACCCAGAAAACAAAAGTTTGCTATATGCATCTTGGTTTTTCGACCTGTCCTCATTTCCAATTCGAACATTTGTCTTGCCTCTATTACATAGACGATTTATTCGCAGTATACAACGTTCTGTGTAATACACTTCAAGAATAACACCACAGTTTTTACTGTGAATTCCTTCCTACTTCCAGGTTCCTGTAGTCGACTTGTTCTGGCCAGTGCCCTTAGCTCCAGGCTTGGAACAACTGGTTACTGCAATAGATCAACTCGATTACTGGCTACATAACCATGATAACGGTAACGGTGCGATTCCGTACGGACAAGAACCCCAAATGCAAACTCTATCCAATAACCGTGTTGCCGTTTTACATTGCACTGGACCAAGAAGTCTTTTAGCCACTTATTTGGCAGTGTATATATGTCAATCGAAGGCACGTTTCGGACCGCTTTGCGGACAGCGACCGGGTTCACCAACTGCGCGAGGTTTGCGGTGGAATGAAAATCGATTTAGAAGGTTAGCTTTCACTTTGTAGGCACCTTTTACAGATTTACGATGAATAAAGTACACCGCACATGTTGGGTCTAAAAATGGAAATCGATAAGTAAACCAAAAACATCTCATCAGAGTGGATAAACGCAAATCATTTCGAAGTGGCTGTCTCCGTTGGATTTGTGAAAAGGTTTAAAACAACATTGTTGCATTGTTGTTGTTTCTGAAAGTGACAGTCCAATGTCACCCGTTATATCTTCGTTTGGACTCATATAGTGATGAGATAAGTCAAGCAAACTTCAACAGGGATTACAGAGCCTTAGATTATTAGCTTTTGAGCGTAGTGCTCGCCTGAAGTTGGACTTCTACATTCAGTACACCCTTGACAACTTGCATATGAATATCTTACATAGTTTAACATTAACCTCTAGTCACTCAGCTAAAACTGATACTCCTGACATGATAGTTACCAAATCGAACACCGTTCAGACCAGAAAACTAATTGAGGCAGGTGGAGACTTGTCGGTTTTGGAATGTATCTGACAAAACCATTCATCAACGACCTGTGAAATTGAACAGTGACCACCAATCTTCAAAAGATGAGCGAATTTAACTCCGCAGGGGCTGCCAGAAAAATCCGAGAATTTCAAAACGTTTTTTTTGTTTCGAAATACCGGTGCAAATTAATAACCATAAATTTGACATTTTCACTTGTACCTGAAACGCATGCGGTTGTCAACACGCGTATTTGCACATACTAGTTCCAAGCTTAAAACTTCCCGAGGTTTTCTCACATGAAAGCCATCCAGAGTTCTACCATACGTTGTCGACTGCCTGCATGATGAAGTTCCAAATTATGCGGGGTGATATTTACTCACCCACCAGTCGCAAGCAAAGTAAGCCGATAGGGGATCGGTGAAAAATTCAGCTCCCAGCGGTGTGGTTATCCGTTTTGAATGCGTATTCGCCTTGATAACGTGCAATTAACCGGTGCCCGTATGTAAATGAAAATATTGCTATCACGAAATGAGGATAAAACATATTTGTTATTGCTTGTCTGTTATTGGCCCATGAGGTGAATGTCAACCGAATGAACACCAAGGTTCACTTCAAGCCATTTACCATCATCTTTAATCGATGATTGTCCAATAGAAGAAGGCTTTACCATTGACTTTAGGTTTGACTTTAAAAATTTAGCAAAACAAGCCAGCCGTTTAGACTGTGTTAAAGTTCAGTTAATTGTTGATGTTATAACATTAAATCGCGCAGACTGGCCGAGTAATATATTATCCAACCGTGTTTCCACATCACATATAAATGATCCAAAAATGTTAGGTTCAATCTACGTGCCTAGCTAAATCACTCCTCTGATGGCTAGAATTAGTGAGTGACGTCTGACAACGATGACAGCATTACACTAGCTATGCCAACCGGCTAGAACACGAAGTGAATCAGTGGAAATTTTTTGAAAAGCAGCATACATATGAAAATAAATTTCAGAGGCAATCCAATAAAATTCATTGCAACGGTTTCCCTCGTTTGCTAGGAATACAGTAAGATTCTGTGTAAAGTTGCATTTTAATGAAACCCAACTTCCTGCGTGTTGCTCTGCTGACCGAACTTCAGCCAACGCGTTTACGTGGGTCTTGATCAAAAACGTTACTGTGTTCAAGGTGGATACGAATTACTCACATCCTGGTCAATTCGAACCGATTTTTTTGCAGTTTTTGTTACGAAATTCGGCAATGGTGTGTTTTAATGTTATGAGCGATCGGCACGCAAAATACGCTGAAATTTCGGTCAGTACAGTTCTAATTGAGTGAGGATGTGTGACTACTGATAAGTAGCTAGAGTGGAACAAAATATATTGTGTACCGGATGTAACGCAAATATAATTAGAATGTTTGTGCGTCATGTTTTATTCATTTTTAGCCAATTACCTGAGAATAACTTAAAGTTGCGAACAGGTTCTAGCGTTCACAATTTGCTGGTCAAGATGTACAACACTGAAGTGCGCAACTTGTGAATCGAAAGAAACGGTTCATTATTTCACGGGACAAAAATGTTTCATCAAGTCTGCTCTGACAGAGATTAAGAAATTCGGTCAAGAAATTTGGTTGTTGTTGTGGAGAGTTTGAAATGCTGAAATGGACTTGAGATCACAAAAAGTATTATGCTGATAAACGTGATGACAACCTCAAAATACGCTGGGATTGTCTATGTTTAACTTATCAAAGCTGTTAATATTAGGGGATAAAAACAGTAGCGTAAAGTTTAGATGAGACCCGACTGTCAAAAATCAGGGTTTCGGCTGGTTTGAATCCAGCCGAAGCCCTGATTTTTCATAGTTGGGTCTCATCTAAATTCATAAATTTGCCACACTACTTATTAGTAGTAGTGTAAAGTGTAAAGTGACAAATAAAACAGTACGGAACATATCATAAATTAATTGGGTATTAGATGTTCAGCTATGGTAGAACCAACTATCCTGTATAACTCAAAAAAATGTGTAAATTTCAAAATACTAAACAGTCCACTAACCACTAAGAGTAATTATGACATTGCCACAAAACTGGGCTCTTCTGGACGCAAGCGATGTGAACGATTAATTGATGGGAAATCTCCGAACAGTTCCTCAGCTGAGTAACACTCTGGGTTCAGAGGACTGTTGTTTGGCTCGGTAAACCATCAACTGCGGCAAATAGCTTGGTTCCAACAACTGATCTCTAATCTTCAAGCGATTATATCCTTTACTAGAAGAAGTTCGAATCACACTGAACCCATAATCTCCTTAAGTTAGGATACGTGAAATACCCACTGCATGTGTCTGACGTTGAAAAGTTACGCGGTTAACGAAAATAGATTTATACTTTATGTGAAACTGTGACCATAGTTAGAACAGAAGAACCGATTTGCAGCTGGGAAGTAAATCGAGAAAATATTTGAAGAACTGAGTTCCGAATATTATCAAGTAGCCCAATTCACTCATTCTCAATACGTGCGAGCGTCCGGTCTAGTAACTTGCCAGATGTATGCCGACTACAAATGATCAAATTATGAGCAATTTAATCTCAAAGACCCTAACGCTTCACATCAATCTGTGTTTTGCATTGCGCTAAGGATGTTGTAATGACCTTTGTTACCAATCTCCACATCTGAGGAAAAAATTAAATGCTAACCTTAAGCTTCCGTGAACACAAATTTTCCTCGTTTCAGCCGTTTTACTTACACGCACATCCACGTCATGAGTTTAGACTATGCATCCAACTATTCTATTGTATTGAGGTAGCAGTTTATTAGCTGATGTCTACCAGTATACGCTTTGGCGAACCAAAGAAATGTGGAAAACCATATATTTCGTACGATCACTTTGTGTGCTCATCAAGTTGCTTAACTCAACAGAAGCGTCGGCTTCATCCAAAAACTTTCCGTTATATTTCATCAACCACATGCGTTGAAACTGGTGTAAACATTGCGATCATTTGTAACATATCCGCACCAAATGTATTACGAATGAAGTCAAACAGTTTGGGCGCCGTGTTTAACATGTTACTGGTAAACGGGTTGAGAGTAACACAGCTGTACGAGCGCGTTATAATGCTTACGATTCAACCACCTCAAGTGAACTTCCTCGAGAGTGTTGTGATTGTTAACGTGACTTCGATTACAACACTCCTGAAGAAGGCCACTTGAGTTAGCTAAAACATAGCACATTACAGCCCTTTTGTCACGTTTTCTGAAAGATACATAAACTGTATCAAAACCTAGAAAGCGATTTGATGTCATCTGGAAATATTTACCGTTTGTTGACTACACTGAATGAATAACATTTCGAAAATCTGCGGATAACTGTGTGACCACAGGCCGTTAGAAAAGATAGGAATCGAGATGCAAAAATCTCGTGCCAGCTGGTGAACCAAACTAGAATATGTGGCTTTTGACATTTTGAAGAAAGCAGTATGCCCAACTAAGCTGCCTTAGTTTGTGCACCGTTTATGTTACGCGTGAGTATGATGTATTTGTTTATATTGAGATGCCTTCTTTAAAAAACACACGTCTACTGTACTCGTATGGGTAACAGAAATCGCTTACTCCTACTCTGCATTCGCTCGACTAAGACAACTACGCTGGTAAAATCGGAGAATGTAAACTTCGAAACTAGACCGGTTTATCCCAGCCGATCCTGCGGGAAAGTGTCTCAGGTGGAACATACCAAAAAAAGTTTACTCCAAAATCCATGAGCATCACCGACGTTGACAGTGCTCATACTGTTCTATGTAAGACAACAGTTTGGTTGGTCCAACAGGGAAGAATCTATCCCACATTTCCTCTCCTAGTAATTTGGGTTGGCATCCTTACGGACTATAACGCTATTTTGGTGTATCAGACCACGTAAGAAACTGTTTCAATACAATAATCGCCACTTAATCTTTCCGCTGTCAGGTTTAAAAACGAACTCATTCTGGGACATATGATTCTGAAGCGTTTTTATGAAGATAATTTGGCCAGGGAGCTTATTCCATCGCAAAAACGGTGAGTGCTAAACAGTCAAAAGTTTATGAAGGTAACTTGTGTCAAGCGGATTATTAGATTACTACATTTATGTCATAATGGTTAGCAGTCGACCTTTGGACAATTTTGACAGAACGAAGGTATCGCAATACACTTGAACGCAAGCACATTCAGACAAACTGCCGTTGAGTGCGTTTCCACGTTGTTACTTAACATTGAGAGATTCAGTTTACATATCAGGGTTTTCCGGTACACATATCAAAGATTGCCGCAGAACTACTCTGTGCTCAGTGCGCAATAACAAACTGTACCGATAGCTAGTATCTGGTTGTTCTGGAGAATGACGATCGAAAATGCCAATTTTGTGAAATTACCGAGTGGTTTGAACAATCCACTTCTGCAAATACGAGACCAAAGGTACATTCAGTATATTTCTGTGACTTCAAAGGATGTAATGCCGTAATAACTGGCTTCCATCAAGGGGTTTTTCAGTGTAATCCAAAGAAGCAGACTGTCCGATATTTTCCCAATAGACGTGCTGCGCATTCGGAGGATATAGTTTTGAAGGGACAATAGATGGAGTGTTCATCATATAGTATCATGTGAACCGTAGTTGGTGCCATAATAATGCTACCGACCGAAGTCAGATGCATCTAATCGTCACTACAAGTGATGTGCTATTTCATTCGCACATTTCAATTCCAAGACGGCCAGCACACCCGCTGCGGCGCTATACTGTCACGCTACCAAAACCTATCGTATCTATGGTTTTGAGTACCGTGCACTTGGAATCTCAGTTGCAAATCTTTCGTTTATAGAACTTTCGTGAGCCCATCCTGACCACATTTCTTTGGTCGGTTAGGTTCAGGATTGCGTCCTCCCGTGACCTAAGTTACCTTGCAAAGGGCAACCCGAATAACACCCTGATATCATAGATTACATCAGCTAGGAGTTCGTCTAGCTGACTGCAATCCTTAGTGCAACATTTACTGCGATGCCCGTTCGTCGGTCAGCTGAAAATGTCTCTTCCGAAGGAGCGGTTACAGCATCAGCATGAGTTCAGTCCCTTCTCTATGTGGACGGCATGACAATCCTACACAGAGAGATGGGCGCTCTTCGCTAAGTTTTCAAAATCTCATGCTGGGCTAACAGTGCAGCCGGAGTATCAGTAAGAAATAGATACAGACATAAAAAGACAAACTGGCATGTTCGGTTAGTGATAACTCATCGTCCGCCTCGCATTCTCCAGTCAGCAGACTGCTAATCTGTAATGAACATGAGATTCGGTTCTGTATGGCAGCTGGTGCTAACAAGATTTATTTGTGATACTTATTGGTCGGTAAGATGGGGTTAGAAATTGTTGCGGCGCTGTGTTATAAACAGGAAGATCATTCAACCTCGAAAGAAATCTGGCAGTCCCGAGCCAACTCTGATTATGTCAGTCCAATCCCCAGTTTCAGGAAATACTGTCATATCGGTAACTGTACAACGCACAGATACCCGTCAAATTTCAGGAAGATATTGAAAACGAAATTCACATGGAGCAACGCACTCACTATTCAGCTTACGACAAGATACTGTGTGGGCGCAAGTGACCTGTGATCACAAATTTTAAAGTAACTCAAACTGTCCGGTCAGCCGAATGGTCACACGATTCATTAGAACAAAACCTCTTTTTAGATATAAGTCAACTACCATCCACTAATATAATGATACAACCATATTGACATATAGTTTATTGAGTTCACACCATGCATAACTACTTATTGGGCGTCAGCTGCTAGTAACAATGTCTCATATAGTATGTAATGATGGTCACAATACAACCAGGTTCATAACAGAATTTTGCTTAGACTTCATCCACAATCAATAACCAAGCAACATCAGCAACACCAAAGAGTGCTCTCACGTTGCGGACTTAGTACGATGAGTGAACGGAACAAAGAGTCTAACTCCTCGGCCATTTGTACACAGACGACGGCCTAGACCATCTGATGATCGGCGTCTGGTTTAGCATACGGCCTCGACGCGAGAGCATGCATCCGTAAGCAGAGACGTTACCAGTTCCAAAAAATTCTATGAGCATTCATTAATTTGGCTCACTGAAGAATGTTGTAGTAATCAGATGATGGTTCAGAATTATATGGGTGTGCTTAGTCGCGAAATTCATCGCAACTACGTGGGCCAAACTGACTGCAAATTGCATTAATTTGGCTGAACTCTGACACAGGGCGATCGGGTTCCGACTGATCAAACTCACATGCACTAAAAGCTGAATGGAACGGCAGTTTAACCTGATCAACAATATAATCCCTTTATTACCCTTCTTCAAAAACAGCTGAAGTTGATCAACCAATCTGACTGATTAAACTGATATTTTCTGTTTCTCTATTCGCAAGCTACCTTTTTCCTCCAATCAGTATTTCAAACTTTAAATTTCTCCGTCTCTGTACACATTTAACTCATAATATGTTGCCTTTTGCTTTGATTAATTGCTCAATTTTACCACATTTCCAGATGTTTCCTCCGACATGAGGAAGCTTCTGTACCAGAAGTGGAACCCCACCACTAATACAACTTGCAACTGGTTACAAGATGCTGTGAAAATATGGATATGACTGATAAGTTGTCGTCACCGTAGTGGCCTCTTGTGTACGAAAATCTTTCTTCAACATCTGTCTATAGTCATATACATTACTGTTTGGATTTAACTAGAATAAATGAAGAGTTTTGAAAGCAAGTTTAAGTGATCTGTTTGAATAACCTTTGAGATTACAAGCACGTGACTACCCACCGGCTGTTAACACTGGGAACCCCTCTTTGTAAAACGATTAAGCAGACGACAGGCATATCAAACAGACTTTGTGCATCAGTTTGCGCTGAGTGCAGTTGTACAAACAAAACGAACAAGTAAACTGGAGTCAACAAATCTTGATATCAATACCTATTAATGAGGTAACTAAGCTCTTTTGCTAAGCCATATATACCTGTCGATACCCTGTTTGCAGTATACTTCACCCTTGCATAAGTTCTCTCAAACTGGTCTTACTGTTTTCTCATGAGATTGTTGTACATGGCAAGGGAGGCAGATAAGTTTGGCAAAATCACTCAAGCTCACTTCCTTGGCATACTGGCTAAAATTATTTTTTGTAAACGTTCTAATGCTAACAGAATCATCCCTGTTCCCATGCAAGCCGGATTTTTCCTGTATTATTCCCACTTCATATCAACCCTTTCAAAAATCGGTAGACGTAAACACTGGTTTGTAACCGGTATTGGTAAATTTTCCGTTGAATCTAGCGAAGCGGTATAGGTGAAAAGACAAAGTTGTTCGCGCGTCTTGATTGTTAAGCAGTTGACTCTATTTCACCCCAGAAGTTATGTAACTGACATGTCGTTTGTTCATTTCTCGTCTGTTAATGTGTCTTTATCAATATTGTGACACAAGTACAAACTATTCATGGTCGTCTTTTTCAACTTTATCGTATCACTTGTTAAACACAAAATCGTTTTCTAGGTATGTCGGTTATTTTTCTGGTCTGGTAACTGGAGCCCTGATACTACAAGATCGACTGGTGTACCTGCATGCAGTAGTTTACCGTAATCCTGCTTGTGGTCGGTTTCTCGTCAGAGGGCTTGAAACAATTGCAGAGAATAATAACGGTAATTCTCACTATGCACAACCGGAAGATATTTTTCCGCGTCGCAGCAACAGGGAACAACCAACAATAGTTTTGCCGTCTGCCGCTGTTTTGACTGACTTGAGCCAAGAACAGGAGGAACACTTGAAGTTGATGGAGTGGTACGGGGTGTCTTCTGAGTTGGATATGGCTGCGATTGGAAAAAGTGATCAGAATCATCAGATAGAAGGCTCATTTCCTGCTGATCAGGAACATCTTAGTCAGTTGACTAGATCGATCGAGCAGGAAATTGGCTCAGGCAGACGGATTGCGGGTGTCGGTGGAAATACGTTTTGGCAGAAGAGCTCGGACGGCACCTCTGCACACAGTTTCATGGAGGGTGAAGGTGGCCTTCAGTTAAAAATATACCAGAACCTGAAACTTATGCATACTACAAGATTGTTGTGAGTTTTTCATATGTGTATTAACATTTGCCCCACCTCGTTTATTAAGTGTGATCATTTGTGAACCCGCACGCGTAATTAGTAACAGATAAAGATGTTTCGGTGTTACCGCTTGGTTTTTGTGGATGTGACATCCAGAGGTCAATAATAATCGATTTCTGTGAATTTACATTCACACAATCTAGGTAAACCAGTGCTTGCCATTATCAGCAGATGTTACACTTGGAAAAAAATACAAAGTGGCCCCAGTTTAACAAAAGCAAATTAGGTTTTCACACTATCATTTTATAACTAGTCACCCTAACGTCCAACCTACCACCTGAACTAACTTCCAAATGTAAAAGACATTAACTTATGTGTCGCTCACTTCTGATAATGTGCGGGACTGATTATAGTCAGTCAGAAGTGAGCGTATACACATCAGTCTGCCTCAAGATTCCGAACGGCTGGCAGATGTATGTCCTTCGTTCACTCACGATTGCCGTGAACCTGCCCAGAATGGATTATGACGCGAATCAGCGCACAAAACAAGACTGAGGTGAAATATGCCAAAAGAAAAAAAGTGCGTAAAGCAGAGCTGACTGACAGAACTAGGAATGTTCGAGATGCAGGCGTAATAACGACTTTCGCACACTGACGTCTTAGAAATCGTTCCCAGTCAGTGATCTTAGTGAATATGACGTTCTTAACCACATAAACAACTTATTTCCACTGTACCCGGCGGAATGGTCCGAATCACCTTAGTTTGTGACAAAATTGCTGCTTGACCACGCATCGTTCGTACTCAATTGTTGGTGGACTCAGTACTAAAAGTGAGATGTGATAGCTACCCGGCTAGCTTACGGAATATGTGAGTGAACCACCGCAGATAGTTCACCAAGAGTTTCCGATCAATTAGTCACTTGATCCGACTATTCAGAAATGCTTTTTAAGGATCGACTATCTTTTTCGCGTGGCAATCCTACTTGTTACAAGTAAACTGGGGGAAAATTAACGCAGCTTCATTTGAATAGGTCTAACATTTGCCGAATGTAGTGTGTCACAGCAGCACGGAAAAACTACCTGGGTTACGTTGCAGATCCTGCAAGTTCCGTTTCACGCTTGCTAAGAGCGTTAACGTGAAGGGTGGCAGCAATCTCAAAACCCGACAGGCGCTTATATTACCGTTAAGTACACACCACTACCATTTTACTTGATGCTTCCTCCAGAAAATACGACTGTATCTACGGTAACACTCAGTCCAGCAGCCTCTCTGAAATCACAGGTGTGTTGTGTAGTATCAGGGTAGGTAGCGTAGTAATTCTGTCATCCGTTAGAGCACAACTTATAATACATCTACTAAAAGGAGTGATACACAATTTTTACCGAACGAGGATTTCGAAGAAGATCCAAGCTGCTTGCACCGTCACAGGACGCCGATTTACTCACAAAGCAATGTCAGTAACTCCGTTGACTTAGGTTTCCTCACCATCATGGTTGACTTTGCTGAGTTAGACACTATGACCAAATCATTTTGCTCGTGGTACTGACTTGTGCTGTGTTGGCCACAGGATTTAATGTAAAGACAGCTGCTTTTATTCCGTCAGATCAATTTTGAAGGTGTTTACTCATCAATAGCAAAGTCTCCATAGTTAAACTAAACCAGTGACCACTCAAAATAGGACGCTTTGTTATCCGACAAATAACTTTGTGACTTACTGCTCAGACTTTTTATATTATGGTTGATAAAGCTAGTCAGAGCTACGAGTGAATGGTAGTGAATTTGCGCCGAAAAACTGTATAGATCACCGTAAACAAGACAGCAGGGTTCAATTCAGACGAAGAATTGCATTCAGGAATTAATCTATATGGGTGGTACATAAATTACAATAATCTAATACTCGTATAGCAGTCAGGTCAGGAGCTAAATGAGCAGTGAGATATGAAGATCAATGTTTTTTTCTCGGTCAAACACCAACCAGTTTTGGAAAGCACCTTTGGTGGGGCCAGATTCAGCAGGATATCTAAATGGGCATCGGTCATCCAAGTTCACAATATTCTCTGTTTGCGTTTTGAGAATAGTTGAACGCGTATATACACACTGCAAAGTATGAATAGCAGATAGAGCTGGGGGCACAGGTTACTAGAATCTGCTGACAGCGCGAATACTAATGGCTAGTGGGCCAGTTTTGCCTCGTAAGTAAGTATACCTTGGGGTACATAGGTGGATTCAGTTCAACAGCACTGGTTAAAGAGGTTTAAACAAGAGCGAAAAGGAACTGAGCTATTCGCGAAGAGTTTCGGAAAACAATAAATCAACACGTTAACGAAAGTAAACGGTAAACACAAACTTAGAATGTACGGTTGCCGTACATTTTCATATGTGCACTCCGTGATATGAAATTATCATAAAGATAAGGAACTAGTTTTAGGACTGCATTGATTTGGCTGTGTCGTCTACAGAAATTTTAGTAAACAAGCTAATTTACCTGGAGTCACTTCGTTCTTCTACCTGGCTACCCAGCAAATAACTGACTCTTGAAGAACATTACATTAATTTTCTACTCTATCAATTACAGTTTAGAATCTGGGAAAGACGTTCAAGTGATCAAGACTCTGAAACAGGATCGTAAGCGCTACCCATTGAGCGCATTATTTACCAGACGAATCAGTTCAGGATTAGCAAAGGCATCATATATTCAGCTCAACTCTCCTTGGAATTCTACCTATAGTCCTTTCGTACAAATGAACCTTATACATTTGACGTCAACTGATGTTCCTTATTTTCGATAAAAGATGAAATTTTTGTGTCCATCCAGTTACAGAACAGTTAGAAATTAGCTGTTTTGGCAATTTGCATGTTGGAAATATTTCATCATTTGTGGAACGCCTCCCGATTAGTCAGCCAACCTAAACGGTTATCTGCCACACTGTTCAAAACTGAACATTGTTGGGAGTCTTATCAAAGCGTTTTTCTCAAGTCTAAACAGGATGCGCTTATGCTGTCCACTTGCCCAGCCATTTTAGTGTAAACTGACAGCTGTCAATGCTTCG
The DNA here is from genome assembly GCA_008508345.1 of Paragonimus westermani. Taxonomy (NCBI): domain Eukaryota; kingdom Metazoa; phylum Platyhelminthes; class Trematoda; order Plagiorchiida; family Troglotrematidae; genus Paragonimus; species Paragonimus westermani. Next base: position 397,865 of record QNGE01000037.1, on the reverse strand, counting down.
ACTAATGAGGATAAGTATTTCTAGTTAAGTGGCTATGCTTGTTCAAATACTTTCCGTTGGAAAGTCCGGGGGATTACAGAATGCAGACCTATTTTTACTTGTTTATTGCAACCCTCCTCAGGTTCTAAAAATTAAGAGTACCGTGGATATTCGTAATAAATTGCTGTCCACTATTCCGTTACAGATGTCCCAGTATAAACTTTATGGTGGAAAAATACATATTTCCGATCGAACCTGTGCTCCCTCTTCATGGAGACATATTGATCGCCTGCTTCATAATCCCTGATGTTGCAACCAGCATCCAAGAGATTATTTTCCGGTAAGTTTTAATAGGATCATTGGTTCTGTTTTATCTTGGGTTAGTTCATCTGCTTCTTTCAGTGTGCCCTCTCCAGGAAAAATGTAACACAATAAACGTGAGACCGGTTATCAAAGAATATTGGGGTTTCCGCAATGTAATGTGAGTTTAAGTTCTTACTGGGATTGTGGATTCAGTTTTTCTGGTTACTGTGGTGCCATGTCACTTTCTCCAGCAAGTCATCATAATGCGGACATTTGCGCAAGTGCCAGTGAGCACAGATTAAACTTCCGCGACAGAACCGTGCTAGTCCCTGCAGCAAATTAAATTACAACATTCAGCATGACTGATGTGGATTCAGATGATGTTTGAATGGACTTGAGCCGATCAGATGAGCCAAATTTTCACTCAGACTTCCTGTTTGTCGTCTAGTCCACATCTCCAGTTGGTCGAACACGACTGTTATTTTTGCGACGCGTCTTATTGTGCAAGCGAGTTGCTTCGCTTTACAGAAGCCGAATAGACCAAATGTGGTGACTCTGCTGAGTGTTATGCCTTTGACTTGAAGGCGTAAGTTGTTTGCAGCTAGTCGATACGAAAATCGTCATATCAAACGATAAGTTCATTCGTGATCCAAACACAAACCTGGATTTGCGACATTTAAGAGGCCGCCTAACACTTTTGTAGATATTTGCTGCGTTCCAGATGAAGCAACAAAAACGAGTCCGTTTGGTAAGTTTTACCGCTGAAACAGTTCTTTGTTAAACCATGAAATCGTAGAAGCAGCTATAAACATTCCAAATGGAATTTTTACACGTAAACATGGTCAAAGAAGCAAATGTCTATCTGTTCACAAAGTTTAACGTGGTGTTTAATTTTTGCACATTTATTGATGCATACGTCAAATAAGGCCTCACAAAACATGTGATTAAGTAATATCCCCTCGGAAATTTATATCACATTTTCTCCTGGAAGTTTTTTAACTTCACTAACAATTCTGTCCGCTTTTTGAATTTGTATCATCGAACAGCATTCAAACCCATACTTACTGAAAATTTGCTGGTGAACCGCTTTAAAGGAATGAAGTGATGTGAAGTTTTTGAATAATTCTGTCAGCTGCACTCACTGACCTCAACTTTTTCAATGCCTGGTTGCACAGTTGAACACCGATTTTATGAAATTAAATTTTGGGCAGATAAAGCAAGCTAAATTCACCCGTATCTCTCATCGACATACTGATCCCTTGACTAGAAATGTTTTTGTGGTTTCTCACCTTAAGTTATCCAGCGTGCGTGAACTGCCTTTATTTGTTCACAATGAGAGACTTACAAGCAGCGTTTAACTCAAAAACACGTACATTGGGTGCGTAACAAATATTTATACTCAAATAAATTTTGAATCAGTTTTCCCGTTATCCAACAAAACTTTGTTGTTACCTAGTCTTTTCGAGGTGTTAAAGTTCAAAGTCACTTTTACCGCCATGGCTGTGACAAGATCGCCAGCATTCACTTCGAAATACACAACACCACCAAAAACCCCACAGTTATGCAGCACAAAGTTGAACAGAGAACTCAGGATGAATGTCGGATATAGTTGGGTATTGGTACGCTGAACTTGACATTTAACCTATGGAGTCAGCCTGTCAATATTTATTTGTTTAGTTAGGTTTTTGAGAGAAATATCAAGATCACCTTATCGGAGAGCACCCCATGAATTGCGTACGTTCGCGAACATACAAAACAACCTAAGGGCATCAATCTTCTAGTCAAAAATTAGTTTTCTTTCATAAAGTTTGTAGTAATTTCATATTTCACAGATCCCATCAAAAATCTACATGATCCGTTCATTTTTCTTGATAACTGCAATTCATTATGCGCACCTACGAAATAGATGTCCCTAAGCCAGATAGGAAGGATGCAAGTTACGTAATATTCCTACCACATTAATGAACAACACATGGAGTTCTCGACTATTTGCAGACAGTTCAAAGCAGCTGAAGCGCTACAAAGTATTTATAAATGGCTACTGAGGATTGACAGTGTTTAACTATCAACTTAATTCACTTTTAAGGTAAAAGATCTGTGCTTTAACATCAATTGTTTACACAAACCGGAGGGATTTATTGGTACACAGTATCTTCTCAATCAGCGTTGAAATCCGTAACTTTCCTACCACCCAAAACTCGAAATATAAGTCCGTGTTTTTACATTAACTAACACAATTATCATCACGCAGCATTTCGAGATTGAGATTTGCCTTGCTTTATCCCAGCGTCTGAGATGTTAGTTGATGTCACAGTCACGTTTGACCCTTAGCAAACCAACTGGTGGCAAATGAACTTCATTCGAAAATCTGTGTGACCCAGCCTATCAATCTTATGCTGCAGGCACTTTCACCTTCAGTTGGGCCTCGTTAATTTACTTGTGTTGTTTACTGGCAACTACAGCTAGTTGGATCAGAATTCAACATTATTTATCATGATGTTTATATGGGTAAAGCAAACATCAGTACGTAGAAGAACACTTGTTTCAAAACAACTCACATCAAGTAAATTGCGCCTACTTATGCCACGACCAAGTTAAATTTCCGTTGTCACTAATTACAAGTAATTTACCTCTCCATCAAATTTCAGAAACACCGAAACTTTTTACTTGGGTTAGACAGGAAAACAGCGATCTGTGAACAATTCTATTTAGTCATTACAAGCATTCTTAGTAGCTATGCTTTCTTTGCCAAATCGAGTCATATACTTTTTCTGAAAAGTGCATACCTAAGCTTTCTGAAGTGTATATTTCAATTCTGATTAATTTGAGAATGTTTCTGTTGCAGTTTGCACGAAACTGTTGTTTTACCAGAGTTTTTAGTGTGAACATATTATGTCTGTGAACCCGTGGCCCGAATTCTATTAAAATTGGCTTGTATTACCAATCCGGCCCATCATTTTTCACAAGATTGCTTCAAAATGTATATTCGTATAAATCGTGGATGCAAATTTCATCCAGTGGACGATTTCTTTCCGGATAAAAAAATTTATTATCTGGGAAATTTGGTTGTAAATCACAACCGGTCAAAAGTACACTTTGTGGTCTAACACGCCCGTTCTCAGTCTGGGTCATGTTTTGTCTTTCGGATCAGTCTCAAGCCTAACTGCAGGAACGCAATTCCGGTTTCGTTTACAGCTAGCAAATGACTACATCCACTACAGGCAGTTTATCGATCAGTCCGAAGCCGTGGATGTCGATAACACGAAAACTGAGCAATTATCACACCAGTTTCGTGTGCACGTGAGAAAAAATTCGCTGGCCACATATACACTCATAGCACGTGATCACGGTAACAGGACCCTAATTCAATCTATTTTTGTCGCGTGGTGAAGGCAATTGGTGAGCTTGGCTAGAAGTTGCGTGGTTGCGACTAGCAAAACTGAGCTCATTTGGCTTACTTTCCAGGGAATTATCTTTTCCGGCAACAACTGAGTTAACCACATTCTGTGGTTAGTATATCTTCACAAGGTTGAAATGCCGCAAAAATGTATGCTGTGTAACAGAATTTCAGAGCTGCCCGATATTTTGCGCTTTTTCTTCCCTTACTGGTTAAAGCTGTTCATCTTGTGTCCAACTAAAAGCAGACCATGGTATAAAAGTATGCTAGCCAAGTATTTGACGCCCGTTCATTCCCGATGAACCCATTGCAAATGCTACGAAAATAACCCAGACTTGAATGGTTACGCCATTTTCATCTTTCGCACAAACCTGATTCATTATACAAATGCACTTTTGATCAGGCCGTTGTAAAATGTGAGCTCGATCTCTAAGTTATGATCTAGCCTCTAATTCAGCGTAGGTTCAGTGCACATCTTGGCTTTGGACAGAAACAACCAGTGAACGTAGTTTTCTGATAGTTCCGCTCTACTACCAGATACATCTTTCGTCAACTCAGAGAAAGATTATTCGTTTTGTGAATATGCACTGAGCTGATATGAAACTGACAAACAATTCCAAGTTTTAGTGGATGACCCTGGTTCTTTTCCGAAAAGTTCACACCAACTTGTAGACAACAGTGAAACTACACAACCCTGTGGTGTATCCACATGAATAGACCAGATGATCTGTGGAGTACATCTCGGTGAAACCAATAAGTGGGCGCTTCAATTGGGAGTCCTCATCTTTCCTACATCGAAAGTTTAATAGTGTTGTTTGTCGCTGAAAGGAATGAAATTTCTTAGCCACGGTGTCTCATCTCTGTCCCCAAAAGACGAAACCCCGGGATGCCAGCAGAATTATGTAGAAACTAATGGAAAAAATTGTACTGGCATCAGCCTTGAAAGTATGAGGTGTGTTTCCGGTATGCTTCTGGGATACGATCAGTGACCTTTTGGACAGTTTCTAATTGTGAGCGTTGGCGAACTGTTTGGTCCTTCCATTAGAGTGCTGGCAAGAACTTTACTACTGTTCACTGTAACCTACGGACACAGTGTGCTTGATTTTTAATCCCAAAAGCACCGCAACATGCAAGTTTCTTCTGGCCTAAACGTGCATCTTACTTTGCAAAATATGTAACTGTGATCCAAACTTTATTGGTAAGCTCCGAATTGTTTGACAGTTATTCAAAGTATGTACGACGGATTCCATGGGTATCCTTAAGTAAAAATGATGTAGTTTGCATTCAGCGCTTAGTGTTGTGTGTACAAAGGGGTAATTCACATCCAGTTGAATATCACTCATATGCGGTTGCAGGTTTCTCATCCAGGTAAACTTTCCCGCCAGTCTTTTCAAAGAAAAGTATTTGAATCCAGAGTTAATGGTGTACATTCTTGCCGGATCCGGCAGCAGAACCCCTCATAGGACAGTCGTGTTGACCACAGGGCCACTGACCTCACAGCAGGCACGACCGAAAGAATGATGACAATTGTCATGATATTTGAACACTATTTGCAGTCAGCTTTTGCGATCGTGAGAGGTATGTATTGTATGCACGGATGAATAAGCCGACGTTGAATAAACACATACAACCTTACGTCTGGTAACGTGTAATTAAGACCATGATAATCTCATGGGTTTATTTGGCCACTTCAATAATCTTGGGTGAACAAACCTGCGCCGGCCACACAATAGTATGCTGACTTAAGTTATTTAGCCGATTTGGTAACCTGTAGTCATAACGTGCAATCAATGGCAATCGATGATGCATCTGTTTAGCGTCGGGTTAACCAGTTCGATATTCGTGTGTCGTCGGCTTTTCCATTATTCCAAATATTTTCTGCTGTACCCTGAAATGCCTGTTGGTTTACTCTGTCAATGGGAATGACACTATCGGCTAAAGGGAAATGCTGCCCAAGGTGAAGGACGGAGCAGCTGGAAGGACGGCATCGGAGGCCATGCAAAATTTATTTTTGCGACGTGAACCAGCAACAACTGTACAGTTATATACATACGAGATATAACTGATTCAATTTTTCCGGATAATATTCCTTTTTGACCACAAAACTGGAACGGGCTAGTCGCACCGGTTTGCTGTATACGATGATTTTGTTCTGAGTCTGTGAGGTTGTCTGTAAAACTGAGAGACAGCAGAGGTTTCCTGGAAAAACATGTCTTATTTGCAGACTCTCAGAGTGCAAGTATATGTCTGCATTTGTGAAAGCTGGTCCTGACCAAGCCAAGTCTACATGAACCCAGTGAGGAACCGGGACTCGGAAGGCGCTGACAGATACACACTGCTGTACGACAAGCTGAAGGATTCGACTTTCCATCTTAACGTCCAGTGATAACTAAATCCGATTTACTTTCGTGGGGTAAACACAGGTTTGGGTTAATATTTCGAGGATTTCTGAAAGTAATTCAAACCCGTTAGTGCCAATATGGATCAGAGTATAATTAACGTACCAAACGTGCAAAAAGGCTTTGAAAATATTCTATAGGACCGGTCGTCTGATCAGTGCCAACCAGCGTGCAGCATAATGATGAAGCACAGCCAACCGGTTCACTTGTCTGTATACACTTTCTCTCATATGTTGTCAGCTGCTTTCTACACGAAGTTAAATGGGATTACTGATGTTTTCAAGAAGTATATCCACAACAAAAAGATGGTTGATGATAAAATCACAAAATACGGCTGTTCCGAATAGAGTTCATTCACGAGCATTCGCTTTCGTAAGATATCCGGATGATGTCAAACAGTTTGGGTGTCATGTTATTGATAAACAGTTTGAGAACAACACGATTTTAGGAGTAAGTTGTAGTACTCTACGTTTCAACCACCCCAGGTGGGCTTCCTCAGGAGTGTTGTAATCGAAAGCACATTACAAAAACACATTTCAACACTGCTGAGAAAAGCCACTCGAGGTGGTTGAAACGAAGAGTATTACAGTTTGCTCTTAAAGTTGTGTTGTTCTCAAGCTGTTTCTCAATAACATTCAATTTCATATTAGAAGGACGTGTCATATCAGGCGACGACAGCTTACTTAACACTATTGTTCACTATCATTGCTCTCAATGGTGAACCCATTTCCATGTATAACACCTTCGCTCAGACGTTCCAACAGACGTTCTGATGTTAATCGTGTGTTTAATCAAAAACGAATGAATCTCCTAACGAACATTATTAATATTTTTTTGGTATTAAGTAAAGTATCCGTAAGTCGAGTTCAGGTAAGCATCTCGTCAGAAAAACGTTAGTTGTGTAGGTGAAAAAGACTAATAAAATTCGTTAAAAGTTAGTTGAAAACGTCTCAAAAATGGAGCAGAGGCTTCTGAAGCATGGAGGAAACTTGAAACAGCCATCAGCATCTTGAGTTTTAAATGTTTTACCAGGTTTATTATGAACACTACTGTGGTATATTACTTTAATTGGGTGGCAGTAAATATTTCGGCAGTAAATATTTCTTACTGAGAGTTCCACACACTTCCAAAAACGTCGTACTAAACACACCTTCGAATTCTACGAAACAATTTTCGATGTTTCGTAGCGTTCAGCGTAGTGGCAACATGCTCATATTTGTAAGAAAAGCACTGTTCCCACCTGAGCTGAGAAAGAATTTCATGCCAACTGAAGTTGAAAATATGCAACGATCGGAAACTTTTTTCTCATCCTTTGTGCAAGTAGGTCTTCTGTTTTATAACGAGCGACAAGGTTGTCGACTGTTGCCTCTGTATGTAGGAATATGGACTGCAGAAATTGTCAACCTGTACGATGAATTTCCAACTACGTTCTCCTGTTTGGATGAACAGTTGTCGATCATACCGCATTTGCATCGGGAGCACTGTTGTGGACCCAGAAAGCAGGTGGCACAGAAGTTCATTTGGGGAAACCAACACACGACTTATGCGTCTCAACGGGACCACGAACAGAAACGCTCATTTGCACACCACACTTGTTTGAGGATGCTCCATTCGCTTTGGACACCATGTCTCAGTTCCGTCATGTGGCGAAAGCTATTGTAGGTGGTGCTGCCTACTAATTATCCTTCCCGTACCTCTCCCGTATTTATCCCGCAATCATTTCGATCCATGCTGCTACTGAATAGTGGTGTAAGTAGTATGGTGCAGCTATCTGTCCTCATTACAGCAGTACTACGGGTTTTGTATTTATCGGACTACCGGCAACAAGCATTAGTCCATTTTGCGAGCTGAAAAATAATGTATGCAAATAAACGCAGTTGCACACACTGTCTGTAATTATTCTTATACAAACTGACAACATCTGCTAGCCTCGCATTATACACCCACGAGTTGGTTTGCGTATGTGAAACTGGTAGCCACTTGGTCTTCAACTAGCGCGAACAAACATTCACTCGTGTCTGAGTCGCAGTTATACGCTACTCGCCGGTACAATGAGCAGTCTAGTACAGCGACCCTTAAAATGACGATTGTCTCAAACTTATTCTAACCATCGTGAGATTCGAATTTCTGGTGCTTTTTCTCGTGAACAGCCGATTAGTAAGTCCGCATCTGGTCGCTGAATGAAGTAGGAATGGAGTTTAGCTGTGATAAACAACTCGACGGCTGACAGGTTGGAGGTGAGATTTTTGTCTGATGAATTGTGCATTCTGATCAAAATGTCACTCTTCCAAATATTGACATAATCATTTTAAAATGGTAACTATTATCTCGTGTTGTCGGCGGATTTTTCCATTAGCAAGTACAATTCATAATTTTTCATATTGATGTTCATATTGGTCTGTGAATCTTTCAGCGCAAGAAACTGTCATAGGTCAGCACAGCAGCCATCGATTAAAATACAGTTGCTTCAAAAATTTTGCCAAGCGTCACTTTTCTCTGTCGCATTTTTGTCGATATTCCATATGAAGATGTTAATGGTTATGACCACGTCGAATTAGCTCCAAAGCAATACGAAAAAATCGTTTTACTATTCACTCCGCAAGGGAGTTTGACGATCTGAAGCTCTAATATGTGGTCCCAGCATATAGTGGTGAGTTGAACAGAACCTAATGAGCAAAATACGATGGGTTATATTATTGTGTTTCTTCTTTAAATACGCGGTGAAATTCTAAAGAAAATCAAGTAGAACTGGTGAGTTAGCTGCTAAAGAGTTATGGTGTCAAAGAAAAAATAGCTGCTTTCAGTTTGAGTCAGGCTACATCCCAGTAATTAGTATTATCGTGAGCAAAGCAGATTCTACAGCACCAGCGCACATGTGTGCACCGAAATTCAACAGTGAATCACGATGAAGAAGCTAACTCGTTTGAAGCAGAATATTCTTTACACTATCCTGAGGTTTCTCTTAGGTCCGCGGATACTTTTTTGAAGGAATAATTTATGGAATAATTACCTGCACAATACTGTGCACCAAATGTGCATATTCTTGGAGCGATAAAAAAGATGGTACAAGTAATGTGGATTACCTAGGTGGGTCTGACCTGATATGAAGGGAGTACGGTTGTCACACCGAAACAGTAAAATCGTGGTCCTTATTGGGTGAATTTACGACTGCTGAGTTACTTCCATCCAGCTTTTTTACCCCCTTCAGAAGGTAATGTTTTCGACAAAAATGATAAAATGGGAGATCGAGGATATTCGGCAGAAATCACCAGGACGGTAGATGCCATCGTAGTTCCGCAAAACTACCACAGAACTAAGAGCGAAAGCCTGGATTTTCCCTTTGTTAACTCCAAGCCAGTTAGCTGGTTATAAATCTGGAAGTGTACGATGTACACGCTTGTAGTTTGCGCATATTTGAAGGTAAAACCCACAACTACCAATTTTTCTCCGAAGGTCCACTGATGGTTCGCACAATGCGGTTAGTTGTCGAAACCAGTGAATATATAACATTTCTCCATCTTTCACTTTTGCTTCGTCATGTGCTCCTCTGTCTAGGTTGCAATTCCACACCTGTGCAATCAGCAGTGAAAAAATCACTTTCTACAAACACGATCTGGATGAAGCGTGCACAGGTGAGTGTAAACCTCCCTCTAATACCTTTCTCATATCGATTTTAATGATTTTAGGCCTACCTGTATAACCGCCGTTATAACATGTCTACTAAAATTACTCTAATAAACCTTGGTAGGTGAATGATATCGCTACTAAATGGCCAGGTTTTTGTGTGGCTCTTTTGGCGTACGTTCACTGGAGAAGAAAGAACACGAGTTTTTTTCTTATCAGCCATTTAGTACGATACTGTTCACACTAATAAGGCGATACCTATGATACCAACGCTGGACCAGAAATAGCAACGGAGCTAAAACTGCTCAGTTGAGGTAATGTGGTAGAATGAAATAGTTTTTACTACTGTCAGACTAACGACAATCTATAAAACCTAGTTTATCAAGCAGTGACAACTAACTTTGTGTGCTCAAGAGACACTATCCATACGTCGTTATTTTACTGTGGTTGTAACAAGTTAGCCAAATAAAATTCTGCTACACGCTACATTAATGACTCGCTTTATAGTGAATAGAATATTCGCCTGAAGCTTCCATCGGTGCTCCAATTGATGGAGGTTTGTTATTGTATACAAAACTTAGCACAGTCGACCGGAAATGCGTACACAAGTGCTCCCTTGCACGCTGCAATAAGTATTGTTGTTTGTGGTGGCAGCGTATGGTGTATGACAGACTATGTAGTATCTCTAAAATCCTCACCCTGCA
>QNGE01000037.1:275506-386438 GCA_008508345.1 Paragonimus westermani | reverse complement strand
GGAAACTTTTTTCTCATCCTTTGTGCAAGTAGGTCTTCTGTTTTATAACGAGCGACAAGGTTGTCGACTGTTGCCTCTGTATGTAGGAATATGGACTGCAGAAATTGTCAACCTGTACGATGAATTTCCAACTACGTTCTCCTGTTTGGATGAACAGTTGTCGATCATACCGCATTTGCATCGGGAGCACTGTTGTGGACCCAGAAAGCAGGTGGCACAGAAGTTCATTTGGGGAAACCAACACACGACTTATGCGTCTCAACGGGACCACGAACAGAAACGCTCATTTGCACACCACACTTGTTTGAGGATGTTCCATTCGCTTTGGACACCATGTCTCAGTTCCGTCATGTGGCGAAAGCTATTGTAGGTGATGCTGCCTACTAATTATCCTTCCCGTACCTCTCCCGTATTTATCCCGCAATCATTTCGATCCATGCTGCTACTGAATAGTGGTGTAAGTAGTATGGTGCAGCTATCTGTCCTCATTACAGCAGTACTACGGGTTTTGTATTTATCGGACTACCGGCAACAAGCATTAGTCCATTTTGCGAGCTGAAAAATAATGTATGCAAATAAACGCAGTTGCACACACTGTCTGTAATTATTCTTATACAAACTGACAACATCTGCTAGCCTCGCATTATACACCCACGAGTTGGTTTGCGTATGTGAAACTGGTAGCCACTTGGTCTTCAACTAGCGCGAACAAACATTCACTCGTGTCTGAGTCGCAGTTATACGCTACTCGCCGGTACAATGAGCAGTCTAGTACAGCGACCCTTAAAATGACGATTGTCTCAAACTTATTCTAACCATCGTGAGATTCGAATTTCTGGTGCTTTTTCTCGTGAACAGCCGATTAGTAAGTCCGCATCTGGTCGCTGAATGAAGTAGGAATGGAGTTTAGCTGTGATAAACAACTCGACGGCTGACAGGTTGGAGGTGAGATTTTTGTCTGATGAATTGTGCATTCTGATCAAAATGTCACTCTTCCAAATATTGACATAATCATTTTAAAATGGTAACTATTATCTCGTGTTGTCGGCGGATTTTTCCATTAGCAAGTACAATTCATAATTTTTCATATTGATGTTCATATTGGTCTGTGAATCTTTCAGCGCAAGAAACTGTCATAGGTCAGCACAGCAGCCATCGATTAAAATACAGTTGCTTCAAAAATTTTGCCAAGCGTCACTTTTCTCTGTCGCATTTTTGTCGATATTCCATATGAAGATGTTAATGGTTATGACCACGTCGAATTAGCTCCAAAGCAATACGAAAAAATCGTTTTACTATTCACTCCGCAAGGGAGTTTGACGATCTGAAGCTCTAATATGTGGTCCCAGCATATAGTGGTGAGTTGAACAGAATCTAATGAGCAAAATACGATGGGTTATATTATTGTGTTTTTTCTTCAAATACGCGGTGAAATTTTAAAGAAAATCAAGTAGAACGGGTGAGTTAGCTGCTAAAGAGTTATGGTGTCAAAGAAAAAATAGCTGCTTTCAGTTTGAGTCAGGCTACATCCCAGTAATTAGTATTATCGTGAGCAAAGCAGATTCTACAGCACCAGCGCACATGTGTGCACCGAAATTCAACAGTGAATCACGATGAAGAAGCTAACTCGTTTGAAGCAGAATATTCTTTACACTATCCTGAGGTTTCTCTTAGGTCCGCGGATACTTTTTTGAAGGAATAATTTATGGAATAATTACCTGCACAATACTGTGCACCAAATGTGCATATTCTTGGAGCGATAAAAAAGATGGTACAAGTAATGTGGATTACCTAGGTGGGTCTGACCTGATATGAAGGGAGTACGGTTGTCACACCGAAACAGTAAAATCGTGGTCCTTATTGGGTGAATTTACGACTGCTGAGTTACTTCCATCCAGCTTTTTTACCCCCTTCAGAAGGTAATTTTTTCCGACAAAAATGATAAAATGGGAGATCCAGGATATTCGGCAGAAATCACCAGGACGGTAGATGCGATCGTAGTTCCACAAAAATACCACAGAACTAAGAGCGAAAGCCTGGATTTTCCTTTTGTTAACTCCAAGCCAGTTAGCTGGTTATAAATCTGGAAGTGTACGATGTACACGCTTGTAGTTTGCGCATATTTAAAGGTAAAACCCACAACTACCAATTTTTCTCCGAAGGTCCACTGATGGTTCGCACAATGCGGTTAGTTGTCGAAACCAGTGAATATATAACATTTCTCCATCTTTCACTTTTGCTTCGTCATGTGCTCCTCTGTCTAGGTTGCAATTCCACACCTGTGCAATCAGCAGTGAAAAAATCACTTTCTACAAACACGATCTGGATGAAGCGTGCACAGGTGAGTGTAAACCTCCCTCTAATACCTTTCTCATATCGATTTTAATGATTTTAGGCCTACCTGTATAACCGCCGTTATAACATGTCTACTAAAATTACTCTAATAAACCTTGGTAGGTGAATGATATCGCTACTAAATGGCCAGGTTTTTGTGTGGCTCTTTTGGCGTACGTTCACTGGAGAAGAAAGAACACGAGTTTTTTTCTTATCAGCCATTCAGCACGATACTGTTCACACTAATAAGGCGATACCTATGATACCAACGTTGGACCAGAAATAGCAACGGAGCTAAAACTGCTCAGTTGAGGTAATGTGGTAGAATGAAATAGTTTTTACTACTGTCAGACTAACGACAATCTATAAAACCTAGTTTATCAAGCAGTGACAACTAACTTTGTGTGCTCAAGAGACACTATCCATACGTCGTTATTTTACTGTGGTTGTAACAAGTTAGCCAAATAAAATTCTGCTACACGCTACATTAATGACTCGCTTTATAGTGAATAGAATATTCGCCTGAAGCTTCCATCGGTGCTCCAATTGATGGAGGTTTGTTATTGTATACAAAACTTAGCACAGTCGACCGGAAATGCGTACACAAGTGCTCCCTTGCACGCTGCAATAAGTATTGTTGTTTGTGGTGGCAGCGTATGGTGTATGACAGACTATGTAGTATCTCTAAAATCCTCACCCTGCAATAACACTACACATAAGTTTTCTTCCCAGAGGACTAACTGAGAGTGAATGTACGTAAAAGGTAAAGCAGCTGTGCAATTGAAAGCGTACGCTAAAGGGGATTCTTAATATATATGTACAGAGGGGAAGCGTTCCTCGAAGTATATTTGAGAAGATAAACTAGGTATATTATAGCGCACGATATTTTAGGTAACTGATTTCGGTACACTCTATCAGGCACATGCTGCTAAATGGTCCCGTAAGGATATTTTTTTCGCTGTATAGAAGTATCTACGAACCACTCCGGAGTAACCCTAGTTCACCGAGCAACCCACGACAGTGGCGTCACTTTTAACCGTAACTGCCTCCGTAAAGTGTAGTGATCAATGTTTCGGTGAGTGAACCGGGTAGAGATGTCAGTGTCGTGGTTTGTTTCGGGTACGTGGAATGCTATGGAAGAAGTAGATGTCATATATAGATCGACCTTAAGCGCACCCGCACGACTCGCTGCTGTTTATCGGACGCCGTTGCGATTAGACTTAGGAAAAGAAAACCCCATCTTAATACAGTAACATTAGTGCGGAGTGAAGTTACCAGGTACAGAGCGTACCTATGACTCAAGCGGCACTGGGTTTGTGCACGAACTGTAATGAATCGCGGCTATCTGACCGGCATACACTGTCAAACTATCCATGACTGACCGGAAATTAATGTTCAAACGTAGCACACTAAGCAGGGTTTCGTATTGTGGTATACTGTGCGGAAGTTGACCCAGTTGCCATCTGTGCCTCAAATCGCGTTTGTTTATTCAAGTTCCACCATGGTTTATGTTTGAAAATTCACTAAGAAAACCATAATAATTTCTTAACCGGAAAACCATTCAATAAACTCAGACTGCGTAATAATTTTATGCATACTCAAGTAAGATAACCTCATCCAACATGTGGGCAAATGAAACCCAAACCCCAGGCGTTCCGATAAATTGATTTGAGGCTCTGCCCGATAAAATTAGAACACGACTGTCAAGTGATTTCAGCTATCAAATTCCATGGACATTAACTAGACCATTTCAAAAAGAAGCAATGAACTCGAGTTTCACTCTTGTTATAGCTGTCCTGTAGTGCATATTCGTGCCACGACGCAGAGTGGAAGCCCGGTAATGCAGCAACAGTTGTACCTTGGTTTGCTCAGTTAACTAACTTACGTAGAACAGTCAAAGGCCAGCCAAAATGGTTGGTACATCCTACTTGCTGAGGAGAGATCATTTCTTACAATTTTTGCACCATTATACGTGCATATTTGAAATACTGTTTGATTTCAAACCAGAGGTTAGTGCACGTTAAAGATGACGATTACACGCCCTTATTAGATGCTGTCTTTAGAATTTCTGTTCTCTTATTGTCCACTCCCGTCGTTCTGGCTTACGGCGTTTTGAATTTGAATGTCCTCCTCAGATTTTTAGATTGAAGACTTGGAAACTAGGTTGATAAATTTGAAGAATTGGAACCTAAATACATGCTGATCACAGAGGTATTAGTTAAAATGGATCATATTCCACTTTCCTGCGACTGAAAGAAACTCCGCCTACCGATGACTACTTTTGCCGCGATGTTTGGACGAAATACACAGTAGTTACATTAGGACAAATAAATAACTACTCGTGCAACCACGTTTTAAGTCAGACAATTTCAATCCCGAAGTACAAACCGGAGTGTATCAACCCTGGTGGAAAAACCTACTAAAAATCGCATTCGTCCAAAAGGACAGTAGAACCTTGTGCTTTTAAATGTTACACAATTTATGGTTGCGAGAAGGCGAATGAATTATTTTAGCTTGTCGCCGGTGGTTACAGAAAGTAGTACCCCTGTGAGTAAACTGTTAGAAACTATTCTGAATAGCCTATTCGTCCAAAAGGGCATCTACGGCAACAAACAGATCCTTGTTATTCATGTTGTTAGGTATCTGATAAAGGTTTATACACAACAAACTATATGCTATATTTCACAGAAATATAACGAATATCACACAGACAATCTACCACGTAATTTTG
Organism: Paragonimus westermani; assembly: GCA_008508345.1. NCBI lineage: Eukaryota > Metazoa > Platyhelminthes > Trematoda > Plagiorchiida > Troglotrematidae > Paragonimus > Paragonimus westermani. Next base: position 381,373 of record QNGE01000037.1, on the reverse strand, counting down.
CTCGTTATTTTTTGGTATGTGGTACATAGAACGTTCTACTAGGGATATGGGTCAGGGCTCAAGTGGTTGCCCAAAAACCGGATGGTTGCATTAGAAGAAGAATGACGCACGTGCCATTACACCCTGAAAAACACAGCCTACTGAAGTTGTAAAAAAACACCACTGTAGACGGACAAGTTTTTTATCGATCTGTGCATTTCGCGTTATCTAATCAACGTCACATGGATGAACACTGCGCTATGCCGAAGCGATTACACTCTGAAAGTTCCAACCCGTGTTGTGTGTTCAGAAACAACTGTTTGTAGGGTTGTCGCTACCTTGGTAGTGACAATGATTGCGCACTCTGACAATTTGCTTTTTCTGGCATCTTGTTCGCTTCCTCACTGAGATAATTGATCTGTAGTATGCACTCGTAAAGATGCAGCGAAATTTGTCCTGACACAAATAGTGCCATATCAGCCTACTGTCTTGTTTATTGAAATGTGTGGTTAAAAGAGGAGGCAAAACTTGGGAAAAACCGATGGTATCTTCTGCACGTCTGCTTTATCGCAAAATTATGTTGGAAAATCCAAGTAGACAAAACTTGTGCTGTTAATCCGTATGGAAGCTCGCACATGCTTCCTGATTATGGAGGAGCCAGCAGCTAAGAACAAAAGTGACATACCGTTTTGAATAAGAACCTCACACAAGCATACTGGACAGGAGTTAACACTCTTATCGTGGCTTTTTCAAGTTGGATCACTTCCTATTTGCCAGGATGTTTGCAAAGCCAACGGGAATTGGTTGTGACCATAGAGAACTTAATTTGATCTTCAAAGCATCAGCCAAGTTCAGTAAACGTAGGCCTACGATTCTGAAAGAGAAAAGCTGAAGACCAAGAAAGTCTGCTATGTGTTTCACGCCATGTTTTGGAATGGACGTGAAATAATTTGGTTTCCATTTTTATATGAACACATCTGCATCTCTTAAGTCACGTGTCAATACATGATCGAACTGTGTCGATCGCGCGGCAGTCGAAGCCGGTTGATGTCACCATGCAGGTCCTGTGATATCTGTAATTTAGTTGAATAATTTGTTGATATCAGACTTATACGTCAGCTGCATATATAATTACATATATGTATATATGTATATATATATATCACGATTAATGGCACTCAATCACATTAGGGTGTATTCTTAGTGTACCACTTTCGGCTCAAAGCACCGCACTCTAGTTTGTTTCCTTGAAGGATAACATAATACAGGAAGTAGCTCCATTTCAGACAGCTTCAAATTTATTGGTGACTGAATAGCAAAACAGAAGATGTGACGGCGGAAATTAGTAGTGATAGGAAAAAATATAGTCTACTGAAACAGCAGCCGTCTTGTGGTCACTAGTGGGGTTCAATACAGCTGAATGAACCAAACCGGTCAAAACGTCACAGAGAGTCAGTGCCTTACGTTAAGCTAACAGATGTGGATCCAGTGGTTTCCATGATAAAAAGACAAAGAAAGACTCTTTAACCTGAACTTATCGGAACGGCACTTTACGAGGCAATCGATCGGTGGATAGTTTGCTGCACCCCTTCTTGGCATTTCCTGGATGTTAGTTTTGTAATGGTCTATAACTTTCCGCTGTCAAAAATCATAGATAAACCTACCTGCAAAGAAATAGGTTAAAATCTTGACATAATTTGTTCGACCTCAGTAAACCTCGCCATTCAGTATAGCTTCATTTCACTAACGTTTCAAGTGGCTATTAAGTGTTTCTGTTACCACATAATTACCATCCACGGAGTTAATTCTGATCAAAGCATTCTCGAAATACACAGCGCACAATTGTGGTAACAACAATTTCCGAACAGATTACGAGCTTGCTTCAACGATATTCTTGCCGCTCAACGTTCCGACACTACTTGCTTGTGCTGTTCGTTCAGTTTAGCATGCACTTCATTACTGTCAGTCATCAAGGACGGTGGTATTGTTAGAATTAAGCGACACGTGGTGTTCACAAGCCTGGTGATTGACTGGACACGATACATCACCTTTCACACTCAAGTCCATAAGCAGTTTCCAAATGCCGCCACAGCAGAATAGCCACACAGCAATATTTATGTGAACTAATTGACCGTGTATATATTGGTGTATGTATTAGTGTATACATTTGTCTTATCGTATAGATCACTTGTTGTAATTTTGTGACAGTAAAATTGCCTTGCTACACACATTACCTGTTACAAGTCTTCAATCTTCAATTATTTCACAACACTAATAACCATTCCTGCTTCAACAACATTTTAGTTAGAAGGACCACTACAGTTAGCTCCAGTGGACTCGAGACTGTTCGGGAATATTCTTTTCCAATCCAGCTTGCGTGTAGTGCATAACTGTTTGTTGGTAGCGTTTTGGTTTTGTGTCAGAAAATTTTCTCTGTTGGGTGGTCTGATTGAAAATACGTGAGGATATTTAACAGATCGAAGGTGGTGGTACACTGTGGTCTTATGGCACCTGCCAGTGTTCATGGTATGGAAGTTAACATGTGTCGAGTTCCAAACTAAGTCATAGGCCACCAGAGTTGTGTGCATGACGCATATTTTCTAACTGGTGGAACGCAGAGATGTCAAGCTCACGCAAATAATGGGTTGTATTGGAGAAGGTGCATACTGTTCCGCAGGCCCGACTCCGCCCTATCTGATAAAGAGAAGTGTTATCAGTGTTGTCAGCATGAAATTCAAGCGTGCATACCATGAGTTTTCTGAACAGTGAGGGTAATATACGTCGGAATGGACAAGAAATGGCAAAAAACCTAGCGCTTCGTGACCTAGGCACCGCCTAATTGTACCGATATTCCTGGGAAGAACACGCACTAACCCTGTGCTCATCCGGTAACTGTCAGTGAATGCAGGTCAACAGCCATTCTGCCATGTAGCACGCCGCATCTAAGCAAAAGCACTTAAGCTCATGTGAGAGCGCTGGGCTGTCTCGGACAACAAGGTATGCTGAGGGATGCACCTTTATATAGTTAAGTAGACTGTTTAAATGGCTGCTTAAAGGTGACACCAGCATTGTTCGATCGGCATTTAAGCAGCCTAGGAGGTATTCGGAGGTGAACTCCTATATAAGAATAATGCAAATCACAATCTGTAAATGTCTGAAATGCATAATAACCTGAGTGAAGATCATTTGTCAGTTACCCTTACTGTCGAAATTGGAATCGCTGTCAGGTTTTCATGAGGCAACCATGTTAAACACTGCGACCTTGACTTCACGGTGAATCAACATGTGCAAACGCTCTTCCACATTCGCTTGATGTTATGACTAAGATTGTGATGTCTTCTCGAGAGGGGACACAGTAATCGTACAAACTTTCCGTCACCCACGAGTGATCAAAATATAGTGGAATAATTTCGATGACTTCTGTGATTCAAACTCGGAAGAATCCCTGGTCTTAACATCAAATGTTGAGGTCAGCAGAACAGCTACTGTTTCCACACGACGCTTCTATAATCGAATATGACAAGGGATTGCATACAATAATTTGGCGGTGCCTAAAGTGAGATCAGTGGCGCAGTGGTTACCACGGCTAACTCGCGGAAACGCAGTCGTTAATTAAATCACTGTCGTGCAGATGTATGCACCACTGAAGGGCTGTAACAAGTGTCTGGTGCTTCTTTTCGCACAGAGTTAACTGAAAGATCTATGAAAATATGATGGCTGTGATCAGTTTTGAGCCAGCTTCAATTTATATAAACCAAATTCCACACTGCCCAGCAAAAATATAACCATCTCCAACTGATATACCCTGGAACTAATGCAGCAAACAGTGGCTCGATCTAGTTGAACGTGAAGCATAGAGCTGTCACGGAAAAATCCATGAAAGTACGTGGAATGTAACCGGATGACCGATCAATAACAAGTGGTTTCTTACGAGTTAAGAGTGTATTTCACACTAATGGCGAGGAGACGGATGGCGGATAAAACGCACGGTGGTAGTTTTTATTGCCGGTTATTGTGTCGTTTACGCGGAAGACCGTTACCTTTCGACCGAAATTTACCCAATACACGAGCTACATGTCATCAGAATGACTCATTCAAGGAATAGTGAGGTCAAAATGACAAACATCTGGTCATGATCCAAATACTGTCGATAATTTTTGGGGCATACAAATTCGACAACTAATATCAGAGCCATACTCAACTGGTTCGTAGCAGAGCAAGGGGGTGAGCTAAAATCTATAAAAAAATTATTTTGTTATACTTGATTTTACTTTTAAGAAGCATGACAAAACGGTGCATTAAGTTTAAGAAGCTGAACCATTGTAGTATGTTCGACTGATTTCTTTCAGTCGGCTAATTAAACAACTTTATTGCGGTCGTTGATGTGATTTTCCGATTGCCTCATTGTGAATAATTCGGTGGTCTGAGTGTTCTTTTGCCATTTTGAAATAATCTCAGCTCCTTTGACACAAAAATTTTCCATCCAGCAGCCTATCATATTAAACTTACATGTAAATTAGTGCATTTTCTTTTGGGTCGTTTTGTTATCTACAAGATCAAGTAAGTTCACGGTTCACTTCACTTGCTGTGAACGTTTCTCTGCTTTAGTTTTTGTTCCACTTCTCCCTTCTCTCTCTTTGGCGAGGAGTCATAATCATTCAAGTACGGTATTCTACTTGCGTGGATTGCAAATAATTTCAGTATCTTACATTTTCCAACAGATTCTGTGATTTCTGTATCAAATTATTTCGATAAATTTTACAATCAAATTTTTAGGCTGATTTAGAAAGGGCTTTCATATGGTGATATTTATAACTTATTCGTGACCCACCGTACATTGTGTCCATCTATCCCCTTTGCTAATTCAACCAGACACTCGATTTCCACCAACTGGCTGTGTGGATTTGTATTTTGCTGCCGATCAAAAACTACTCAAAGGTAAGTGTGCAGTGTGGTTTTTCAAGACGCTTCCCACAATGAACCACTTTATTAAGGTACACTGCCATGTAGATGATTGAGGAATACTATGCAACATGATTGGATTAAATAACATTTCACCGGAGGCAACCAAACTAGCCCAGACATTTAGTTCAGCTGGCAAATGCTTCCCAAAATTTGGCTCATTCAAAACATCATTTCTACTTCCAACTTCACGAATTACATTAACATCTCAGCGTGAAAATTGTGTATCCAATAGTAACTTCAATGTGATAGGTAGGCTCGCAGTTGCTAAGTCAATATCATGTTAACTACTAGATAAAATTCCTACCTGAATGACGTGAATTTTGAACAGGCTATGAATTGACTAAATCCTTATCGCAAGCCAGTCACTTTTTAAAACCGTTCATTTTTCTGTTAATTCCCATATTCATGGCGAGTGCCGGTCAAGAAAATATTGACGATCCTCTGTTGTCATATCTTAAGAAAAAGGTGCATCCCATGTATACAAAAATGTCCCGGTGCCGATGTCATCAACTGATTGCGAAAAATGCATACATCTCTGAATAAAGATAGCTCTAGTTGCGAGATAAACTGCAAACAATGCCCAGAACATTGGAATCAGTTAAGGCGTCAGTTGTGAAGCCCTGTAAGCGTGCACAGTTTCGGCTCAGACGAGTGGCCAAATTAGTAGTTTCGCAACAGGATTCAACATGTCGTTCCACCCTTTGGTTGATTATCCTAAAGTTAATCTTACATATTGTTTTACGTAACACTGATGAAGTTCTCGCAAATGACACAGATGTTGCCTTCAATAAACACTGTTGTTCGGGCATCTTTAGCCATTTATCTGAATAAACTTTCTGCGATAACAGGTCGTCAGATAGGCCCTCCGAACCACATGTATCCTGACAAGTGAACGCTCACACCGAACGGTTTCGGACTGCGATGTTTAACTGGCTGGTGACCAATCAGAAACAGGCAAAGGGGTGACAAACGATCAATTTGGCTTCCAACCGATACAATATTCATGTAATCTTTGGGCTAACAACTAACCTCAAAAATGATTCCCTCCCGTAGTCAAAGTATTTCTGAATGAAACATCCTAACAGCGTTTAGATTGTCCGCAATTACACAGACCTAACCCTAATGGGGAAAATAAGTTGGACGGAGATTGTGAAGACCTGGCTGAGTGATTAAGTTGGACAATGACTGCACTGTTGCGAGACGTTTGAGTTCAATGCAAAAATAGGTCGTGCATCCCTCTCGTTGCTGTTTCCAGTCATCTTCGAATAATGTGACACGTTCACAAATAAAAGGTTGATTATTTCAACAACTGTGCGCCCGAACTTCCATCTTAACTTCAAGTAGATTTGTCCACGACAAACGAACAGCTCGGACATTATATTGGCACTCAAAATCCAAGCAGGCGTAAGGGACTTTGATCTAATCTTGTGTTTTAAATTGCCAAACAAGCTGGCACACACAGAAGATAATTAGTTAAAGTTTGTTGGCTATTCCGTTGCAATGAAAAATACAACGGACCCCGAATGGGTGGCGTAGAAAGTTGCTTTTATTTGGATGGTGAAGTCGCTCACATACCCACACGGTTCAACAGAAACGAGTGCTCACTCCAGCCTATAAACACGTTCAAGTCAAACAACATCTTTTTTTCCCCAAATGGCATTGCAAGTAGCGGTTTCTGAAATCCGCCGTTTAACATATGGTCGCAACTTCACTGACACCGAAAATAGCTTCCACTGATTTCGTGAATGAGTAGACAATCTTGCTGGGATTGTTTCACAAGATTCATTGTGTAATACATTCCAAGTGCGCTCCACATGACTAAAGGCCAATGATGTGAGTAGAAATCTGTGTATTCCTTTTGGCGTCCTTGGTCCCGACTACAATGATCCACTTTCATGGCAGGCAGGCTCAGTTGTATCATTCTGTTTCCAAACATTCTTCTGCTGATGGCTTAGATGGAGGGACAATATGCTGAGAAAGAGTTGGAGGTGTTCCACTTTCCACAAATTAGTCGCATCGAATCTTGATCATCTGTTTTGTTTAATTATTCGGAAAATCTTACAAGAATTCTTAACAGGATTCTATGAAACTGCAATTTGCCATATCAGAACCTGTTAATTCACTCTATCAGTAGACAGGGTAGGTCTTTTTATCCCTCCACTTAAAAAAGTAGCCACTACTTCGACAATAAGAAACGTGATTCCATCTTAATGGAACAGACGATTTATTGATAAACCATACAGAACACGAAATCTTTAGATTCTTCAAAAAGCAAATAGAAACGCTAAATATATTTGGACGGCTAGACAGGCTTTGTAAGTTTTTGAGGCGTTTTAAACATAAAAGTTAGAATCCTTCCCGATGCTTCCTACTAAAGTTTGAGATACCTAATTTAGGCCAAAAAATGTCCATTAAAATAGTTTCTTTCAAATCTGAACTTCAGGTTAGACTATTTTCCGGACCACTAACTCTATCTTGTGCCGTTTATTCGAGGAGATCCACTCTGCCTTTGGAAGGATATAGAGATCATAAAATAACGTACGATCAGTTATTAACTTAACTTCAAGTTCATTCAAGATATTTATTCTCAGGCTCGTTCTGTGTGCATGGGTGGTGTCCTAATGCGGAAACAGCCACGTCTTCCCTTCATTGGACGACCTCTAGCGTGACTGGCAAAGCAGCTGGCAAACAAAATCCCATATCCAAAACAGACAACGCTGTCTGACACCATTCCGCTTCAGACGGAAAGACAGCTTGTTCGAGAGAAAGTTACGATGAACACTTTTTCGGCCACCATTTGGTGCATGAACATCTTCAAAGATAAGTTCGAATTCTCGACTTTTCCCAGTTCTGTAGCTTCATTTAGAAAGTCATATAAGGGTAACCAGTTCTCTCTGACATTTTGTGTAGATCTGAGGAGTCCCAGTTAATACTGCTCTAACTCTCATGGGATGTGAAGACACATAGAGAGAAGTCTAGCAAACTGTTTACTGAACCAAATTGATCGCGTGCAATATTTTTAAGTGCCGGGAGAATCAGGCTCAGCGGCGGCTCGATTTAGCTGTACATGAATCTGGGACGTTCTCTCCTGATGTCTGGACGACGGTCACGCTCGGCTCAGCGGTGAAATAATTGAAGTGACTATTACGCACGGCGTACGTATAGTCAACAGTTTCCGTCTTGTATTCCAAAAATCTCCTTGTCATCGCCAGCAATTTGGTTGCCTACGATTTTCAAATTTTCCAAGCATTCAGAAACACACACACAGAGTAAAACGGGAAGAAAAAGTCTGCCGCAAGCCTCTGTTGATGCGATTCACTTGTGGTCCGAACAATTTTTCTCAACTTCACCCGAGGGAAGAAATACCACGTTTTTAATCACCGTAGAATGTTTCCACTTCACCGCAAACAAGTCGGTTTTCACACGAAACATGAAAAATAGCACAGATCAAGCGAAATTGCTGGCATTGACTAACACGTCCGATGTCGCCAGGTGGCGACAAAGCGGGCGGGAAATTTTGATGAATACCAACTTTAAGCAGGCCACTTACAATTGAGGGCACGTGTTATTACTGGTCATCATATAAACAGACGCCGAATTTCAGAAAGGATACAATCCACTTTACTTTCACGATCTAATAAGAATATTCTTTGGCAAACGTTTCCTTAAATATCAGGGGTCTGTTTTCTCCAGCGAGAATGCCGCACATAATCTAGCCAGCGCCAAATGTTATCGTAAACAGTCAAGTGGTAATATCGAGGAGGTGTTCTGCAGCATTCAGCGTGATTTGTGGAATGACTTAACTAGTCACACACATATATTTCGTGAGCTTCATTGTCCGACGGTGACTTATTTTTCTCTGTGAATGATTGTGCGAGTTAACGGCGAGGCTAAATTACAGTGGACGGAAGAAAAGTAGATGGCGTCCAACGGCAACAAGAATTCACAAAGTTCAGATGAACACTGAACATAGTGCAGAACTACAGTGTTGAGCAGTTAAAACATAGGGTAAACGAGTAGTAACTGCGCTATTTTCTAACCGGAAATAGCTTACGTAAGCAGGAGACAGAAAATAATAATCAGTAAATAGAACGAGAGAGACGTCGTCGAAATTTGCTATGTTTATTTACAACAAAGCCGCTTACAGCAACATCGAGGGTGGTTCACTCCATTTCCACCGATATGAAGAAGTCATTCGCATGTGGTGTGTGTGCCAGGGTGATCTGCATCAGCAACCATTGATTCAAACTCTCGGTGTAGGCTGTTGCTAGACAAAAGTCGTAAAACAACGTTCGAAAATGACAAAACGAGCAAGGTTTTCTGAACGATTACGTTGTAAAGCCACTTATTCGACACTGTCAGTAACCTCAAATATTCAATCTGTCAAACAGCAACTTCGAAACAGTACATATGTATGAGGGTGATAGTTACTCCGACGGTCACAATCACCAGTACGACCTGTGAAAAACATTAACCTTTCTGACGTGTACATTTTCACTACAAAAATATCTGTTTACTGAGCAGTACAAAAAGTGAAGTTGTATCACAGCTGGAATTACCTGTCCACATTACAAAATACCGTGTGTTATTAGATTGACGTAAAATGAAGCTTCTAAATTCGCTGATTATATGTGCGTTATTCAGTTTAAATTTGTCCCATGTTCAATTTCCCAGCAACATTTAAAAGCTCATTTATGGTCCATGAGTTCAAGTATGTACAAATTCGACCTTATAACATGTGGAAAAACGTTAAGAAACATTGAAACTGTTCAGGTTGCTTGGTTTTCGCTCTTATAACTCGGAGTACGATAATTTGCATGAGTATGAAGTCACTCATTGACATCAATGAGTATCACCCATGCGGTTGGAAAATCGGGCACCAACTTACCTGAATAATTTCATCTGACGTGCCCAGTCCACGGATGGTTTTAGTGAACAAGAGAGAATTTTGGGAAACTAGCTAGCAGTAATGGTGAGCCCGATATTCACTCAAAATTGCGCAAATCGGTCTTGCACTTCTTTACGTTCATCGGTCTGAATACGATTTTTATCACCAGCATTTATGTTACGGTAATTGCACTCGATTGCATCAAGTTGTCGGTTAGATTAGCTTCACTTATGACGCAGTGTTATCGTGGAACCGCCAAGTTGATCCAGACACACAGCCGACTGCAGTTTACACCCGCATCGGTTCTTCATTTCAAGACCGCCTTGACTTCTGATTTCATTTAGCTGGCCGTGGTCAGTGTACCAAAATAGACTAACTAAGCCATAGCCTCACTGTAACAATTTTCCGGAGACCATCTCTTCCTTTTGTTAGCGAAAAATATGACGTGGTCAAGCGACGGACTAGCTCGGCACAAGTGTGGTCAAAAGTAACCTCTAGTGGGTCACTTAAAAACAACTCATTTATCTAGATAACTACTGTTTGTCTACAGCAGCCGGTTTTCACCTAGATAGGTAAAAACCGGCTGCTGTAGACAAAAGGTAGTTATCTAGAATAAAGAGGGGTAATATTCTGAAATGTTCACCCCCATGTTTGACCGTTGCACCATAAGCGAAGTCATTAGAATCTATAACCGGACAGACGCCAGTCAAACTATTTTGCAGCGGGTTTGCAGATTCAACTTTCCCTTGGACTAGCTTTACGAAGTGGGCTCAGGCCAGTCGAACTTCTGCCAGCATATCTTCACTTAAACGTTACACCAAAACGTTGTCATTGATTCCGGATATCTGTTTTTCAGGTGCGCGATAGGTTTTTTCAGTACTTAGATACGTCGTATGGACTGTAGTGGAAAGCTTCACGACTACCAGTCTCCCTTTTGCACCACCTAATGGTTGGATAAATCTGGGTCGTTGCCATAGTGGCCAAGTGATTAACGACTTCAATTTGCACCCAAACATTCTGTGTACAGTGAGTTTCACAGGAAAATAATGAAGCTAAAGATGAAACTGGTAAACTTAAGCGAACCTCATCAGTGTTGTTAGAGCTGTTAGACGGAGCTACTGTACCTTTATCTTACCTGAAAGAAAGTCCGCTTAGTGAATATCCTTACTTCTGTCGCAAAATGTAGTATGTGTTTTCTGTTTCGATTAGTGTTTTATTTCGGAGATGAATTGACACTAATGAAAGACCGATTTTATCAGGTATACAACTGGTGTTCTCGTGTTTCACGAATAACATAGTATTACTCGACAGTTCAAAGAACTACTCACAGACAATCAGGCAGCCATCGAATAAATTTAAAGAAGTAGCTGGGACGCCGAGTTGATATCATATATGAAGGAAACTGATTATGGAATTATGAGACGCGAAAAAGAAACGCAAGCTTCGACTGCACGTTGGAAATTTCTAGCGTCCAATGAACAGAGTACGTTCAGTTTGATAGCACTTATTCCACACTGGTCCGCAAGTTAGTGAGTTTGCGTGTCAAATATTAAATCCGCACGAAATAAAACGCACAATTCCAGTGACGAGGCACATTCACACTTCAAGCTACGCGAGAGTGGTTCACATTTGTGCAGATCCAATGAATTGTCCCAGAAGATTGGACGTCGTGATACGATGCCATGTTATTAAACCACAGTTTACTGGTCACGAACGGAGCCCTGGGAAGACCTGAAAGGATGATTCCGGTATGTCGCGAATGAAAAACATAGGGGGTAAACAATCAAAACTTGAGCAGGACAAAGAATAAGATATTTGTTTTGAAGAAATCTGGAAATAAGTGTTCATAACCCCGCTTCCAAAATTCTTGAAATCTGCGTTCAAATGCCCACTGGTTTAAACACGTTTTTATTGTTTAATCTAAATTCATCATTGATAAACTTTCGCTATTCAGTCCATTGCAAATATATGAGAAATCGTGGTGTTTGTCAGTTATAAACGAGTATTTCATGATAGGGACGTTTAGTATGAGAGATAAAATTATGTACCTTTTTCAGCTGACTTCGGTCTCAAAACATCTGTAGCACATGACTGAACCCTTTTCAGGTAAACGGAAATTGTATGCAGTACCACCTGTTTCACCAGCACATCATTCGATGTGATCCGACGTTCTTCAAACTCTGGAGAAATCACCCATAACTAAGATCACACACAAGGTCTTCTCAGCAGACTTTTCAAGAATCCTACTAATAAACGATCCTAATAATCGTGTATATACTCCACGTTCCAACGGCCTTCGCGACCACCCAACCCTCTTAGCATCTGGTTTATATGGCACAACCATATACCTAAACCTAATGGAAAACTTTAAGGAGTTGCTTAGAGTCCTCACAAACCGTTCGAGCTAGATTTCACTTTTACTAACGAGCCATTTAATGATTAACCTTCCCATCAACGTCTCTGTTAAAGGGACTACAGAGTCACTACTTTTAACACACGTAGCCGGGTGCATTCAGTTCCGCCACAAGTAATTTCCCAAAGAGCTATTACAGTCATCTGGAAAGATATGGCAAACGATCAAATTGATATAAAATAGCCAGAAGATGCAACCGAACTGCCTCTCAATAATTACTGACACTCCCAGGAGACTGCACTAACTAAGGCTGTCAATGTACATTTCTCCGCAATGAAATTGATATCCGAATGACGGTAAAATTAAACCAGGCGTCACAGCAAAGCTGCTTATTTTCAAGAGCTCTGCCGAAACTACATATAAGGTAAGGATTGTCGTGCAACTGCATGCCGACTGTTGTTGAATTCTCAGTCGGAAATCAGCAGCCGTGCGAAAAGATGAGCGTCAGCATTAAGTGAAGGAGATAGACAGTGCTATCCTCAAACAGGTAATACTGTAGAGCACTGCACGTAAACACAGTGAAGTCGTCCTAGGTTTGTAGGGAGTGAGTAGTTGACGTTGCTAGAGTTCATTGTTCTAGCGCCTTTGCTAAAAGTCATGAAAGCACACCAATAGTCATCAAACGTAGCGTTGCTGCTGACTTCACGCGTCTTGTATTGTGCTTTAGAAATGTGCGAAGGTTTCTGGTGACCCTGATCATATTTCCTTAACAGTGATAAACAAATGCTCAAGAAAACTATCGAGATCACAGAGTGAGTAAATGAAATAATCTCTGGATCGGAGTAAGTTCAAGGAGGTCTGAAAAGCCGTACTGCCCATTTTTCAGCAGGGCGACCACAATGAGTTCAATAGTTCAAATTCGCATGTTCCATCAGCGTCTATGGCGAAAGCTCTGGAGCTTGTAAGCGACGGCTAATTGTGGGCTTGCACTGCATACTGCATACTATTGTTTGATAGGCAAGTTAAGCTCCTTGTGCCATTCTTGTATGGGAGTAAAGCTCAGATTGCGAACTGTGGCTGAAATGTTGGTCTGACTGCAAAGGCTGCGCCCCCATATAGGCAAATTTCCATCTTTTTTAGAAACCGACAAGAAAACAATGAATATTTGTCATCACTCAACGACTACGAACGCGTCAGCCGTCCAGGCCATGCTAAGTTTCGAAACGGTTGAATCAAACCAAAGCTAACCAAATGAATCGAGTCAAATGAAGCTGACTGTGAAATTACACAATAGGAAAATTGCTGAGAGAAAAACTCTTCGAGCCGAAAGGAAAACACGGTCACAAACCACTCTATCGACAACGACCCATTCAGTATTTATCTTTAAAGTGGCTGTCAAAAGCACATTGAGGTATTACTAAATAAATGAGCTTCTCATCCGTCTGTTTTGAGACTGCGTTTAATTACAAGCAGCGTGCAAGTCACTCCTAAACCACATCCCTGTCATCCGCCTTTGATACGTTCAGATGAGGAAGGAATCTGACCTCCGTGAAGTATGGGTTTTTATGTTCGCAATTTGACCGACTTGAATTCCTTTAGAACTAAGCTCATCTTTTCCACTGACATATCTGAGCGAAGGATTCAGAAGGACCTATTTTCAAAATACACACCTTGAATGCGTTTTACTGCAACTTGTTAGCTGAATAGTGCGGCCTGTGGGTTCACAAAACAAAGAACTCAGAAGACATAAATTAAAACGGTCTGAGCACAAGTAAACACTAATGCACATCAACGATTACGATACTCTGGTGCAAATGGGCAGGTCTCTGTGATTAGGACCGCAGGGCATTCCTAACCTCCGACGAATATAGCCGTTATGAACAAAATACTTATTCACAGTTCTTTAAGCAACAGGCTGGAAGGTGTCTTTCTATTTAAACGAAGTGACATTGTTGCTCGCTTCCTGAAACGCGTTCTTTGTAACTTGTAGCGTCCTTCGTTTGTTAATGCTTGACCTTACTAAGTAATAACCGCTGAGTCCTAGCCGCCTAAGTGGACTGACACTAAACAGGTCCGTTGCAATTACAACCGGTTTTGCCAACCAGCCATGGCGGACAAGGTTTTTGTCTCAATAATACGCCTAGTTGTCAAGCCTCCGGTCTGTGAGATTCACGTTAGCTGGTTCCATCGTCACCAGCCCAAGTGAAGATAGCCGCGCAAAAAAACTGTACTAGCAACTTAAGATTCATTTGAGTGGAAGCACGATGACAGCAGTGGTGGCAATGATCAATCCCGATTCCTGAAAGTTTCCGATTTCCGTCCCACTGGTAAGCAAACTTATGAAAGCGACAAAATCTCGTTGGGTTCGAAACGCTGTTTTCTTCTGGTCGCCTTGGATCCTCTTGTCACTTGTTCGCTTTAATGAAGCAACCACTCAAACATAGTGCTTGCTCAAGTGTTCATCACAACTACTCCAATACCGAGTCTGAGTGTTATTCCGACTGAACGTTAATTTGACACAATGGTTCATTCCATCAGCCGACTTGAGGCAGCTGCAGTATTCCGCAATTTGTTTTTTAATCTTGCTTCCATCGGTTTGCCCAAATTAATTCCATTACTGACTGCATATCGACAAGAGGTTGAACAACGAAACGTCCAGTGATTTGCACTCCGGTCATCGATTTCTTAGATGGTATAAACACGAACCTAGGTGTGTTATCAGCTACAAACAAATATAAAGTGGTAAATAAATGTCGTAATGAAGTCACTTCGGTAACATTTAATACAACATCCGAAGGGTATAAGCAAGAATGCTTTCCAGTTTTGTTTATGCTGTTCATACGTGTGTACACAAAAACGGTATGCTAAACCACCGTTCAGTCTAATCGGTTAACGCATACACTTGTTCACAGCACAGTCTACTTCAGATTGTCAGTTTTTACAATCTGCAACCGCAAGAGCACGAAGTTGTCTATATAAGGTTCTTTGATGCTCACTCCTGAGCTGAGAATCTGCGACCGGTTTGGTCTATGTTTGAACTCTCCGGCAAAAATAATCAAACAATATCCGTCAAACTGAGTAAACTGAATGACCCCTCCCAGCCATGGTCGCATGGCGTACGGCTGAGTTGATGAGGGTTTTAGCTCGCAACTCGGACAAAGTTCGTCCTGGAATGTGGGTGTGAGTATGGGTCGAATGAAATAGTGCAGCCAGAGATTTTTATTTCTCTGCTGAGTATCTCACTATGTTGGTATTCATGAGATGGATTGCGTGGATCTCAAAAAGAGATCGTTGGTAATCTCACTGCTTGTGCAAGTTGAAATACCGGTTTAAATGGGGGTATAATGAAGTAAAATCCATTCACCATTAAAGTGATGAAAGTTGCTCTTTATCTGCGTTTGACTGTTAATTTAACGCACCAGAAAGTCTAACCGATTGCTTACTGAAGTAAGACTAACTTTAAATAAAGGCATAATTGCTTTGTTCAAATAACCACCAAGTTTAGTAGTGTCAAGTGTTCCGAAATGTATGTGAACTAAGGTGAAGAACTATAATGACTAACCAGTGATGAAGAAATGGGTACTGACCTAGTCCATGGGGGGAAGCGGGCCAGCTGTCTAAATCTTCAGTAATCTATCGGGACATTTACAACAATCCAGGCTTTATTACGATGGCCGAACAATTTGAGGTTTCCAGTTCTTTCTTCCCCAGCCACAAACGTTTGCGGTTTGGAAAAGATAACATATGTACTGTGAATTTAAATGGAAGGTTTTGCTTCGTAACCGCTTTCGGAATTCTGCAGCAATAAGCCATATGGAAAAGTATTTAAACTAATACGTAATCGTTAACCTATTATAAGTTTCACACTTGCATTATTACTGCGTCCTTCAGTTGATCAAATGGATCAACAATTATGTTGATTTTGTTGAAATCGCCCAGATACCAGAGCCCTTCGTGGGTGTCTCATGTATCACACAGTTGTAGGTGAACGCGTTAACTGCTAAATTACCGTCTGCGTTTTCTTACATTTCCACATATTCCAATCACGTTCGGATTTTCGTTTACCACTTGATTGGTTCTGACGACCTAGAAGGGATTGGTATCTGGTGATTTATTACCACATTGCTTGAGCATTAAACATTCAAATCGGAACGATGCACAACGAATTGGCAGGAAGTCAGATAAGTTATGAGGAAATTTGCCGAATATGAAATAAACTGTCAGCGCAACCGGACTCAAGATTGCTTTCATGAAATAGATTTTATATGCGCTACTTACCTTTATATTACACAATATATAACATACGTTACGTATAAGTAAAATATATCAAATTTGTGTTTGATTCAGAGGAACTTTCTAGTTGATGCTTGACGATAAAAATAAAAATTTCTCAGAAGCTATCAGTCATACATTTTTGTGAATCTGTCACTGGTACAGCCCCAGGCTTGTGAAGTAAGGGTGGGTTTACTATTACCACTACGATCCCGTACCATGCCGCATTTAGTCAGCGCATTCAAAAGTTCATCCGAAATCTTATGCGGATGATGCCTTGGTGGTACTGTCGAGACTTCAGACAACTCGACAAGTTAAATGCGACGGTGTGCCTCAACCTGATTGCAAACAGTTGTGTCTACCAGTACAGCCATTGTGTCATCCTCCGACAAGAACAGCCAACCCGAACAACTGTATTAGAACCTTCCGTTTTGAAAGTTTGGTTATTCCCAGTGTTACAAGACTGCAATATTAGTCACTATAAGACGGTTCAGAAAACAACTGTCTGGACGGACAACAACATGCATCACTGATTAACTCCAGCGATGCAAAAACTCTGGTGTGTTTTATTTTGTAGAGAACGACGGCGATAACAGCTACACAATTAATGTAGTTGCGATAAACAATAAACGACTTTTAATTTTCTTCATGTAAGATCTGCTAGTGCCTAAAAGAATTCGACCACCATTGAATTCTAACTTAAGATTTGCTTCCTTGTATGCAGTAGGAGGTTTTCTATGAATATCATTTGAAAATTGCCCATGAATGATCACGGCCATAGCAGTCCCAGAGAAGTTGGAGGTAACTGAGTTCGAAAGGACACTGCTCTCTAATCTTTTGTTCTACACTTTTCATTATTCAGAAGACTGTATTTTTTAGTCACCCCAGGCTTTCGAGATTATTCTACCCTTAGATCTGGGGAACTATTCTATGCATCGTGGTATCTGTTGAAAAATCACCGCTCTACATTATCACACGGCAGTTAGCCACAGGACATTTTTTATGGTACCTGATCAGGTGACATCAACTTAATTGTATGAAACTGTATTGAAGCCCCCACATGTTTTAAAACGTAACATGAAATTCAAAGTACTTTGATACTTTAATTAAAAAGTGCTGAACCTGAGCAAGTGTGCACAAAGAAACTGATGTTACGTCTACAAATTTAGGTGCGTGATCTCTAGCTTTCTTATAGCGATTCATTAAATATCTGGAACAGCAATTTTCTCCTCACCACTCTTCCACAAAAAAATAGTTTTTGCACGTGAGCATCTTCCAGTAATTTCCGCGGAATTGCCCAAGCCATGTGACGATGGCACTGATGAACTGCTTGCAAACAGTAATGTCAGTATTTGAAGAAACATGTTTTGCCATTTATTCTATTGAAACCTAGAAACGGTTTCACTGTACTTCGAAAAGATAGGATATCCGTGTGGTGGCTTTCCTTCTGGCTGACAATCACATCGGATATAGGTACTTTAAGAATGAAGGCAAACTTTGATAAAACCTCATTCTACCTGGGATGACCGATTGGTCAGTCACATCTGCCACGGGTACCGTAGTCAGGGTAAGCAACCAAAGTGGAACGGTACGCAATCAACTGTTTGCTTCATACTCGTTTATCCCCCAAGGTTTTGCATCTGAAGCATTACGCTTCTGTCGAACAAAAGTGTATATAGTAAGTTCGAAGTTAGAGCAATCAATTCGAAATGCGTTCAAGTCAATTGCGTCAGAACCACCTAATTGTAGTCTGGCGAAGGATAGGGGGAAAGTAAATTATCTCAAGATTTCAGCATGTTAAAAAATCTTTGGTTACGACGTGTTTCTCACTTTCCGATGAAATTCATCGCCAGGCTGAGCTCAAATGTAGTACATGTGACGGGGAAGGTTACAGGAGTGCTCCAGCTTTTCCATCGACGAAGGAAGGTTTGGACCTTACCCACGTACCCGTAGACCCGTTATAGCCTATCTTCACCAAAGAGTCTTAGCCAACTTGGAAACAGGAAAATACCAGTCCCGAACTTGCTTTGGAAATTTTAGGAACTACATTAACGGGGTGTGCTAGTGAAAGCACATCATCTGGGGATGACCACAAGAATTCATAACTTGTTAGGGAGATCCATTTTAAGTGGACTTGCTTAGATCTATTCCTAGCACTGTCTTATGTCATATGAGCACCACTATTAACAAGTGGTATAGAAGTTGCTAATGCTGCTGCTGTTGATGATGGTGATATGGAGCGAGATTTCAGCTGATAACTTCCTCCGTATGTTCTGTGTCAGTATGCACACACACAGAAGTCTCTATCAGTCGTCAAGCCCACCTGGTACATTTGTTCCTGAAATATTTTGCAGCTGTACTGAATTTCCATGCTAACATGCTAACTAGTTTTAGTAAACCCAACGGGTAGTGCCTTGTGTCTTTGTCGTTGTTTACGAGATAGTTTGAGATTTTGACAACACACAACCTTCGACTACCTGCTGGTTTGATTATCAGATCGATTAAAATCACTTCTCTGAACTCATACTGATGAGTAAAGAGAGGCAAATTATCATTAAATGTGGTTTTGAGCTGAGATATGGACGACGCTTCCTCATCCACTACAAAGGAAAATAAGTACGGTGTTTTCCAATCTGTGTGAAACTTGAGTGGAATCCGAACATAATGAGTCTTCCTTCCAGTTGTTTGATCAGACGTGTGGTTTGTCATTTAGAGAAACGCCTCCGAGAAATTCATTCGGCAAAGCCCACTCAATTCGCCTGTCAACTGTTTAGATTATAAACTTAAATATCAGTTCCACAAATAAATGTCAAGAAGGCTAAGTTCTGTTAGCTCACTGAACGTCACCTTCTCTGATCCGACATTCATCACTCAGAGATGGTCAGTTCTGCAGTTTGCTCATTGTGATATGGTCAACTACCACCTGCTGCACAGCTTGTAGTTAAGCGTCGCGTGGTTGTACATGAAGCAGCTGAACGTGGTTGGTCCAAAACGAACACCACTTTGACCGGTTTGTGTGCTGTTTGGATTCATCAGATTGAAGTCAGCAACATCTCTACTTCATCACCAATATAACAGACACTAGGCAATTCGGCAACTGTACCTCTAGTTTGAATGCACTATCTTGATTTATTCCCAA
Organism: Paragonimus westermani; assembly: GCA_008508345.1. NCBI lineage: Eukaryota > Metazoa > Platyhelminthes > Trematoda > Plagiorchiida > Troglotrematidae > Paragonimus > Paragonimus westermani. The sequence goes on along the minus strand of QNGE01000037.1, from coordinate 361,777 downwards.
CCCTACACGTTTCAACAGATAAATTATTCATTGCACCTAAGGAATGACTGAGCCTTCGTCTTCTTTCTTCTTTCCATTTTCAAGGTCACCCCAACAAGTAGTATTCAGTACAGTTGGTTTTAACTTCCTTCCACTTTGGTGAATTTACTGCTAATTTCTTACTCTGATTGTGCTCATAGAGTGCCTTTTTGATCTCCAACATTCCAAATGTATTACTTGCGTCTGTTCCTTATGGATCAGTATGTTTCAGTTGCTTCTTGTAAATTCTGATTTGGACACCAGACCGCATGTTTAAAAAATGACTGGATTAATTTTAACTCGGTATCAACCCACGCACATGTTATGTTCACAGAAGTAACCGGTGAAAGGCGACCAGAGTAGCAATATACAGGAGATCTCACACACACTGTGATTGGTAATTTTCAAGTTCACTCATCGACAACTACATAGGATTCTAAAGTCAGCAAGTTTAACCTAGCTAGAAACCATCGTACGCACACTTCGCCAAACAGGTTAAGCAACCTAGTACGCTTACCTATTCATTGATGTAGCTTTGACTGATGAGTTAAAATCTGTTTAAGCAATCATTCCTTTAGGTTCATGTTCACGGGTGGTTATAATCACTAGTTGTGCAGCAGACATCTGTAATCAATGAACCGTACGTTTTCGAAAGAAAACCACTGTGAATAAAATAGTGTTCGCGATACCCAAATTATATTTTTTTGCAATTACCGTATAAAGCGGACGACGTTCACAAGCTACGTCGACTAATACAAGCCAGTGTACTATGGACTTGCAATGACTTCAAGGCTGTGATAGTCTGCAACACAAATCGGATGTTAATTCCACCCCTGATAACTCAGACTTCTCAGTAAATCAGGCCCACAGTGCAACAGCTTTTAATGTGGTTGCCACGCCGACTAGATTGGCATTGCAGAGCGGCAGATAAAGTTCAGATCGAATTTGCCATTGGCAATGAAACAATGGATGCAAATACAAGCCTGTACATATACATGCATACAACAGTTGCCACATACACCATCGACAACAGCGAAAGCTGATCATCTCCTGAAGAACCATTACCGAGCGGTTCTTACATAAGTGTTTGCAGCTGTTCGCACTAGTGGTGGGATCCGGTAGCTGTTTCACGCTGAGTTGGGTGAGATGATATATTGGGTTCCACTTCTAGGCGTTTAGAAGGGCCGGCGTATTGGTTTGTTTCACTCAGGTTATCACTGATCATAAGTAACTAGCGAATAAAGCACATTTGTGTGCACTTCTTGCATCTTGAGTTTCACCCTTCTTCTCCACCTCAGATTTTTTCAGCTCACTTCTTGTTGTCTGCAATTTTTAGTATTTGCAACAGTTTGTCTGGCAAACCATAGGGCACATTAAATGTTTTGAGGTTTGTATGTCTTTTACTTTGGCAATACTGTACGCTGCTCCAAAGCCTTCGAACACAAAATGCCGTGTGCATAAGTAGAATAAATGTCTTTTAACCAGTGAGATTCGGTAATTCTGACAGTGAATAACACACCACTTGTTTCAAGCTGCTCATCACATAAACGATCCTGAAAGACCAGTGTGGTTGGTATCTTCGGCGCGCAAACAGAAGGTTGCCCATGTGAATTTCTTCAGGTGAGCGCGAGAGTGAATTTGTCAGATGGAGTGTCGATTTATAAAGTGTAAACGGAAAAAATTTACGGTTTAGTGGCGTTGTCCAATTTTCACCGCAACAGCTATGTACTAGCGTTTCAACTTACGTTGCATTCGGCCTAACAATTAGTTCTTATATGTCTCCAAATTACCGACATCTTAGCTTTCAAAAGAAAAATCAGTGTGATTACCGCGCTCAGTGAAACATTGCTAGCCGGCTGAAATGGAACGAGGGGGTTTCTAGATGTTTCAAATCAAACCATGTGCAAATATCTGAAGTCCTTTTAGTGTTACTTCCCCGCCTACTATACGGGTCCACTTTGGGGAGCAGTGACCTAAACTAACAAGATTCTGTCAAGTCCGCCATCAACCCGCACAAACGTTTTTGAAGCATAGATCAGATTGTGATTTCATGTAAACAGTGGTTTCACCTAACAGTGTTAGGCACTATGATAGTTTGCGTCCCGAGTTGCAACAACTAGGTTTGTTTTGAATAAATAACTATATGTCCCAGTGCTAAGCAATAGGGAATAAATGATATCAACATGCAGAGCAGCACGCTGGAAGTGTAGAATGTTTTAATACTAACGAGTGCTATCACTGGACGTCAGGAGATTAAGTCCGTGCCGTTTACTTACCTCCCCTGTTCCCTATCTGACCACATCCGTGCATCGTGAATGCCTATGTCTCGATGAGAAATAGTTTCCATAATTTCACACTGCTACTATTAATCAAAACTAAAAAGGAGATGAGATGATTTATGTGGACAGCACGTTAAATTATAGATCTTAACCATGCATCGATTTGTAAAACAAAAACTTTCTAAGATTGTTATTATGGACCATCGCCACTGCCACTCAATAAAAAAACGGTTCTTAGTACTGATACGGATCACTGTGTCTATGGTCCAGTGTTCGCACTATCCGGTTTCCTACGCAACCAGTAAAAACCACATTAAAGCTCTCTGCCAAATTTGCCAATTTCTATAATGTTTCGTCCACATACTGAGCCATTTTTATATGCAGGATTCAAAAACAAAAATTCGAAGGCCCATTCAACTTGTGTATCCTGTAATGATAGAAAAATAAGAGATTAATCTCAGAATTTACACAAAATCATATCAAAACATTTGTTGATTTTTTCCGGAACAAAGTCCCCGTACCTGAATTCACTCCATTAACATTGAATTCGTACAACAGAAAAGGTCACCTATGAAACACATCGTTTACGTTTGATTGAGTCAGCCAAAGAACCGGAAAATTCAACGAGTGATCAACTAAGTGAGAAAATTTCGTAGGTTTCAAGTAGTAAAATTTTTTCGAAGTAATAATTTTAGGTTAGCGACTGCTCTGTCTGTCGATCACACTTGACCTTGAACAATGCACAGTTTGTCACTCAACTCTGAGTTAAAATCTTCGGACTGAACCTACTGAATTTCTGACCTTATCGAAACGTTCGGGTGACAAGAATAATATCGAAAGCCTCGAACATCAATTCGTTATCTTCAGTAGAAGATTGCATGACGTTTCGCCTGCATATTGGTTTTCTTCTTGCTCAAATTTCTCTTCGTTTTCAACTGACGCGCATTTCGTCATCTAAAGTAGGCTTCCTATCTTGTCCAACTGCCTGCCTTCCAATATTTCTCCGTTGATGCACTCTTCCCGTTTGCTTGCTTGTTTACACAACCAAGCACAAACACGCATACGCGTACTCGATGTGTCCCACTCTCGGCTATATCAAGGCAACTGATAATCCTCTCGCCCAGTAGCAGGCACGTTGCGAGTCCTTCGATTGCCTGTCCGTTCAACCATGTTTCTGTCTGTAGGTGTGTATCGACTTATGGCTGCCACCTGCCTTGCTCTCTCAAACTCTCACACGCACATACGCTCTCACACAATCATTGCTCTCGTCTCGCCCCGTTGACGATAATCGATGGTGAAACGTTGTGGCCGTTGTTGTCCCTGGTGGGTCGATTGATACGTCGATTACCATCTTTCCAAATCGCTATGGCATGTGTCGATCGCCAAATCACTGGATATGAATTTAAAATTTGAAAACAATCAATCTGTTCTACATCTGCCAGCTGAATAACAAAAGTGAATGTCTATTATGGATCAGGGAGATGGGAGATTTCGATCACCTGTTCCCAATAGTAGCAAAGTAATCGAGAGTTTTATACCTCTGTGTTCTGTGTCAAACGACTTGAAATGCCTTTTACCTATTTTTCTGTAAAGAACACAATGAAAACATCGATCGTGGAGGGTATACGTGGACTGGCACAGATCGTGAGTCAAGTATCCTTGGAGTGAGTATCCGTGATCGGCGCCGTTCAGCTCGTTTACATGGAATCTTCGTAACTGACCAAACCAGAACAAGAGAACCTTTAGCTGAGCTACTCACTGATAGGGATCGACATCCTCTGAGTATCTTCATTACAACTCAAGAGTACATATTCTCTACTCCAAGTTTTCAATCTACTGGTGAGGCCAAACCTGCTCAGTCCCAGATGTGGCCTGACGATAGGACACACCTTAGAGCAGGTGAGTGAGTTTTTTATTGAATAAATTAATTACTACATTACTTGAGGACTTATGTGATTGCTCTCCTGCTAGTTTATAAACCTCTACTCTAGACTGAATCATAACGTACTGGGTTTGAAATACGGTCACTAAGAACACGTGGAACTTCTATGACAGCAGAGAATAAACAGAATCGCCGAACTCAACGAACCTCAAACGAATGCATCACTGGTAACGGTCTTTACAACCAGGTGTGAAACGTACTATGATGGTTTACGTAACCCAAAAACTGTCAAAAATTCATACCAACTTCATTCAAAGTGTATCATACAACTCTAGCACGGACGCTAAAACGATTGATTGCATCCAGAAACGTACGACTTGCCTCAACCTTCCTTCTGGCTTCAAATATTTTGTTGATAAATACGATAGACTCTAGCACTGCGTCTGTGAACAAACTACAATCATCCTTACATTCACTAATTCGGTTCCTTCAGGTAGTTTTAGTTTCTCTAGATAAACGCACAAAACTGCAGGCGGTAATGGTTTTAACAGCGTCGATCTATGTCAGGTAAGCAAACCTAGTTCAGAAAAGTCTGGCTCGATATACAACTTTGTCAACAATGACTCACTGATAGAAAGTAGCTACGTTTCTGGAAGTAGGATATTCGTTTTCAATCAAGGGGCCTTGAAGTGTGAAGTCCTTTCTCAGTTTTCCATTCGTTTTTATGTGAAGAAATCTTTCTAACTCGTCCTCTATCAAAAGCATCAATTGTATTTTTTGACTAACTACCTCCCTCCCCCTTCACTTGCTTTGTAGATTGGCGTTATAAAAACGCCCAGGTAGTCCACTTTCGAATTCCTCATTTTTCTTATAAACAAACGACAGAACTTTTTTGTGCTCGTTAAAGACCGAATGCATCGAAAACATCCCATCGACTACGATACGTTTTCGGCCCAGCATCAAACTATTTCCGAGTCTCCTTCGCTAAAATTTCGGAATGCCACCTTATTTCATGACTCTAGCAAGTAACTTCGTATACCAGTCCTGGGCACATTTATGGTTTACCTATTTGCCGTGGGTGCAGGTGTTCTCCCACACTGGCCTCACGATCCATCCCTAACCTCATCTGTTTCTAATCAGAAGGATGCAAGGGACAATAGGGGATTTGGCGTAATATAAACTGGGCATTATTCGCAACGGCCGGTTTTTACATTCTCGCAGACTATTCAGTCAGCCGCTGTAAGCGTTGTACTCGAAGTTCATTCATTCTGGAGCTCGTCAAATGTCCATATTTTTCAATCTACAGGAGTGAGAAAGCCGCGACCACTTGCGATTGATACGCACAAAAATTTCTTCTGAACACGCAAAACCAGCTAATTGTTGGCGACCGGTTCGTCAAACCAAAATTGCCCTAGCACAGAGAAGCACAGTGAGACTGATGGTGTACTAGCCAGAGTGATTGTGTAACCATTGATCTGAGCATGCCTAATAACTACGGACGCCGGCTAGTTGCACGTTCTGATGAAATTGTCGATTTTTCTGGTAGACAACCACCTGTACTTAGTTGAAAAAATGCTTTCTCTCTCTGGTGGTCATGTACTTCTCAGTGCTGCCTGTAAAACTCTGTCCGCAGATGCGTGTGATTTGCTCAACATACTGCGAGAAAATCACTGACATACTGCTTGGAGTGAAAGGACTAGCACGATCCAGGTCCGAACTAGCACATGAAGGTCGTATGCATCAAATATTCGTCAAACCGCATTCATTACACATTGTGTTGTATCACGCATAACCTATCCACACTTATTCAGCGGATGCCATGACCTGTCCTCGGTATCCGTTACTGGACTAGGGCAGAAAGCAGAACTTTATGTTAACCGGAAATTATAATGACTTGGATTAGCCGAAGTGATTATCCGAAGGTAACCACTGAGACCAGCTGTGAGTGGAGGTCAGTTTGTAGTGAAACTGTATCAATAATTGTAACAGGCAGCTTTTCCTGTGCAATGGATCGGTTAAACCCTTGAATCCGATTTCAAATTCCTGCGTGTTTCTGCTGCACTTGTCATACAAGTATTCTGAGTCATTTTGTTTGAAGGTGGCAGTTATACCATCATGCATTCGAAGTGATCTTATCTACTTCAGGATAGTCAGTACGTCATCAAGGTAGCATAGCTGAACAAAAAGACTTTTGCCTGTGTTTGACCACCAGACCGTCCAATTACAAAAACAACTGACACACTTACCTCTGAGCACAGAAGAATCTCATTGTACATGTTCCACATACCCTGACCTATAACCGACCGAACTCAGGATGTACAATAGCAATTGAGTTACCGAAAGTAATCGGGTAACTCACAAGTTATTTGTTGACCATTTTATGATTAACTTCGTCAGCTATCTTCTGGATATTTGTTGTGTTGTAGTTAACCTAGTACTCAAAACGCAATGGGCAAACCCTCGTTTTCACTTCGTTGCTAGACTGACTGCGGCTGAAATTTTTAAACTAATTAAATGGCCAGTAAGAAACTAGTCCACAAGTGCCATTATGTATGACACCTTCTCACCAACGCATTTCACAGACGCAGACATGGTTAACTCTATCCTTCGTCAGTTACTAAATACTAACGTAAAACCCGTCGAAAATGAATGCATAAAACGTAATTCAACCAGCGAACCCAGAGCTTGAACACTTTGTTTAACCGACTGCGTTTTCTCCCCCAACCGTAATTAAGTTTCCTTTTCGATGAGGAAATCGCGGAGTTGGATTATTTCAAGTTGAACGCCGCTTAAACTCCATCGCAGCATCCGCATTCAAAAAGTCGTCCGGCTAGCCACTTCGAAAAGAAGCACCAGGCTCGAGTTTTTACCCTATTGTGGCATACCAGTAGTGGAACCCCTTGTCCGGACCGGAATTTGCACCACAGCCCACCTTTCAAAGTGGACCAACCAGAGGGATGATCTGAATACGGAGGCTGTGAGCACGTGTGGGTGGTGTTTAGTTTGAAGTGGTCCAAATCCCTTAACTTATCATAAATGCCTTAACCATTCTCACTTTGTTCAAGGAAAGGTCGCGGTCATGGAGTTATCGACTGTATTGGGCATAGCGATTCCGTTCACGCTCATTTCGAACTGATCGGGTAGGCTGAATACTATTCACAGAAGGTTGACCGTTTGGATGTGGCCATTCGGTCACGCCCATCGTGAGGTTACTGGTATCGTGGCTGATATGTTGAGGTGTAAGTTTCGGTCCGGACGAGGATACGCATTACTGGTGAGCCCTAATATAAACAAAACTTACGTCTAGTGCTTCCTTCCGAAATAGACTAGCCAAAGTGCATAGATGAATTCTTAGGTTACGATCAATTATAGGTGGCACCAAGCTTGAAATAGCTTTTTCTGTTATTTGGCAGTTCAGCTGTTTACATTTTCTTTTTACGTCGTCAATACTTGGCATAGAGCATTCTACAGGCTTACAAAAAGTATGAACACACACTGAGTTCGTCCCCCGTACGTCGTTAGCTGCTTGCGTGATAAGCATGCATAGTGTACATCACGATTTTGCGTCCGTCTGAATCACTTGCCAATAGGACTTTCGACCGAACACGCTTATATATTTCTGCACAGTGATGGCAATGGTTGCTTGGCTGACAAGGCAGTCAAAACATCTACGTTATGTTCGTCGGAATTGGGGTCAGATAAAAGGTTGTGGTGTACTGTTCACTGAATTATTAGCCACCGCTGATAAGTAGTGTAGAAGATATGTTCAGCTAGAACAGACCCAAATGTGAAAAATCTGACCTTCGTTTGGATACGAACCAGCAACATAAACAACCTACCTAACCGCGGTGAACGCTTTGCCAACTGAGTCACAATGCTGAAATGGAAGTTCACAACTTTCACAACAATTACCTACCCCACACTCTGTGTTATATGGAATCAGTGGCAGAATTTAACAGTTCAGCAATAACTTGACTGATTCCTGCACGAGGTGTTTAAAAATGCCGTTTGGGTGGCCAGCCCTTGGATCATTTAAGGAATTCCATAGAATACGGGGTTTTGTGTGGCTAAAACTGCACAAACGTGAAATTTATAAAATTTATGAGATGGAACGTTTGCTGCCTTTGGATATGTTTTTCTCCCACTTTTTCAAATTCAGGCAAGGTTCATATATTTTGCAGTTGAGTATGTTCTTAATAACTAATGTTGAACAAGTCTGATAAGTGGCCGGAATACAACGATCGCAAGCTGAACACATTAATAACTTGTTCATGAACGACCACCGAGAGGTAGATAAGAATAAACTAAGTCACAAAGCGAACTATAGAGAATAAAGAGCATCATAAAACTTGCGGTAATCAAAGATGCTCATGTCTTTTCAACTAGTCTTCTCATGTGTTGATAGCGATGTAACCTGACTTTCTATTTGCTGTCGAAACTCGCTTTCTGCGTTAAAAACAAATGGTAATTCAGGTCTGCAAGTATACTTTCTGGATCCACAATCAGGAGCAGAATTGCTGGTCAACTCCTTGAATAAGAGTTAATAAACCCACTAATTTAAAAGCGTCGTTTACCTAGTAGAAGACGTTCTTATTACAACACACCTTATTTACCAGAATAATATTAGATCGTACAAAAGATCCACTCCTCAATGCTGCATTACAAATGGTCATGTTAAAATGGAAGTAAAGTTGTCGCTTAAAAAATACTGTAGTACTGATCGCTTTGTGAGCAGTTTACTAAGTTGCGTACGCTTATGACCAACTGCCAGGCCTATTGCAACGCTTGCAATCACAACAGCAGTTTGCCGTGAATGACGGGTGTACAATTCCATTCAACGAAGTGAACGATTCACAACCGTATCGCGTGAGCACTGTTGAAGACGCACAAGCTAACAGCAATGTAGTGTGAACGCAAGTTCTTTGCGTCAAATTTCTATCATTGTGGCGAATGTACGTGCGTGTTCGCATATGTCCGCAGTCTCTTGTGTCATCACGTGACTTGAAATAGAAGCTGATCGGATTAAAAGCTGTGTCCAAGTGTGACATTGTTTTATATCAAATAGGACCACTGCAAACATGCTATTTTAGGTCACATGTAACTGGTTACTTCAGATTTAATGATTTCAAAATGATGTGATCAAAAATCTTCAGTACGTGACAGAAATCGTACAGCTGCACACAATTCATACCCTTAACAGCTGGCTTATCGATTAGAGTTAACAGGCAGTAACTGTGTCTCCTCTCGAGACGATCGGGCAACCTGATCATTGCTCAAAAGCGAGAGTGTTTGAGCGTTCAGATTTGATAATTCGGTCGTGCCTAATTTGAGAAGAGTGGCGCAGTGGTCAACACGGTTGCCTCATGATTGGAATGGCCGGAGTTCAAATGCCGACCGTGGCAAGGATATGCACTACTGATGAGCTCTAATGAGAGCGAAACTTGAGTCTAGTGCGTCTCTTCGAAAGAGGCTGGCTGGATAGTCTATCTGAATGCGAAGGCTGTGATCAAATGTGAGTGATGGTCAACTTGACAATAAACCAAATCCCCGACTACTCATCAGTAAACAGATTATTATTGAGTGGACCTAATATTATACCCACAACTCCACAAACATCATCCTTCCGGTGTGTGACCAGGTTGGGTCGGCAGTCGGTGGTGGTTGTCTCAGCCATTTAACAAGTTACAGAAGAAAAACTCAAGAAATCAACTGGGCATGCTTGTGTTCATCGTGAGAGTGTACATATTGGGCATCTTGTTTTAAACTCAAGACCCTACCACTGAGTCGGACTCATCCTTTGCATTCTATGACTTAACGAAATATTTACTATTTTTTGAGACTAGTTGTTACAGAATACGATTCCTCTGAAAAAGCTCTTTTGTGTAATTCCCCTAATTTAGCGGAGAAAAATTGTTCCATAATGATGTTTGAAATGAGGTTCTATTGATGAGTCATTTAGCAAAACTCATAACAGCTGTTCACACAATGCATTAAAAGCAAGGATTGAAGTATTTTGTGCATTGTACAACAAACTACTCTTACATTCAATGCAGTCTCCCGTCATTAGTTGCGTGTGAAAAACAATTTCGCTGCAATTAAATGTGGTTTCAATGACTGACAGCACAATTCGGCTCCCTCTGAGCATCTAGCAATGACGCTGTGATGGTAAAATTGGTAATCACTTGAGCTTACAGTTCAGGTGATTTTGTCTGTCTGGTTAGAATTGTTTGCAGCTCTCAGGTCGCAAGAGATAAACACGCACGCTGCATTTAAAGTGTCTGGTCTTTGCTTGGATTCGTGGAAATTTGATAGACGTGCATTGGCATACTAAAGAGTCACCTAGAGTAAGAAAGTGATTTGTTGTTTTCCTGACAATCTTGCTGATCACAGCGTATGCAACATCTGTTGAGAACTCGCCTTTCAGTACCTCACTACTTTTCTTCTACCCTTCACGTGACCTTCATCACTTTTATCAGCTCAACACATTTCCGTCAAATTCTGCATACTGAAGGGCAAATTATAACGTTTGACAAAAGACTGGAGTGTAGAAGATAGATTGGAAAACTGTTTATTCACCTTAAACGTTTATGATTAACGGTGGCGCACGGACAGTTTTGACCATCGCAGCAATACCGAACGACGGCGGTTTGGTCAGTTAGTGTTCCTCTTGGCCCAGCTGAAACAGCGAAGTTGATCTCTCCACTCACATTATCAGTAACCGGAGCTAAGTGTACTTATTACAACAACGCCTACCACCAATATCCTTCCGTTAGAGTGATGAAAGTTTTCAAGATAATTATACAATTACCCTCAAATATATCCTTGCTTGGACGTTCAGGCTTTCTCATCGTATCAGCTGCTCACCACAAACTGCTTGCTCACTTGTTTATAATACCGTTGGACGCCTTCTGGGGGTAAAATTAACCGAAGAACAGAACCAGGTATATCTAAGTAATGTATTGCGAAATTTTTCAGATGGATCGGTCACCGTATCCAGCCTTACGATCCCATTGTGGCACATTGAAACTCTCAGGGTAATAATAACCAGCGGTTTTAATTAATTCGGATTTAGGGTTACCCAGAACGTGGACATCTTTAAGACGGCGAAACAAATACACTATATACAATAAACTTTTGAAATCGATGCAACCTAAGCACCACAAACAATCTCTCCAACTTGTCGTTTAATCGTGTTACGTGAATTAGCTTACTATGGTAGAAACGTCTAAACTGATACCGGATATCCGCGTCGATATCTCTGTGCAATCACTTACGTAATAAACAGTCGTGACCTTGTACGTAACGATGTCCCAAACTAGCAACAGTGCAACAAACTACAGTGATAAAATAATCGTACCAAATTTGGTACGAATGAAGTCAAACAGTTAAGCATCGTGTTCAACAAGTCATGGATAAACAGGCTGAGAATAACACAACGTTTGGAGCAAGATGTAACACTCCACATTTTAACCACCTCGGGTGGCCTTCCTCAGGAGTATCGTAATCGAAACTACAGTGATTCAAGCTTTCTGGGGAAAATGAGTAGGAACTTGATACTGCACAAAGATTTTCAGGTCAGTTTGCACGGAAACATACACTTTGTGTCAAATGGTGGATAAAGTTGGTTGAAAATCTTGATACGCCTATAAGCTGGTCTACTGGCCGGACGTCTACTGGTGTAGGGTGAAAAACGAAATCTGATTTTGTTGTTTGTTGTTGAATAAGTTGTTTACATATTACAGATGAATATGACGGAAATAACAATTTTCTACTCAGTGATGCATATGGCCGTTAGTGGTTCGCTTGATGTAACACAGTTATTTCATGCTCAGAATGCATACTAAATAAGACGAAAATATTTGGTGATCGACTTGTACTTGACGGACGGACCGATTAGTCACCCTGGAAGACAGAATAGGAAGTTCTGAGATGGGGTTTTTAATGAAGGTATATGCTGTCTGTCAACGCAAGTTGATCTTGCCCCAACTGCTTGGCTTTTTAATAACGTAAGTTGAATTATCGGTATAGTAATCTTCAATAAAGTTGTTGAATAAGGTTATTCTGTGCACGACAGTAAAACACTTTTTTGAAACCTAGCTCACAATCTTTGCTTAGTCAACTGTGTTGCTCAAACCTGCAGACTTCCCAGTATAAATTGTTCAATCAGGCGACATCGGGCGGGAAATATAGACCGTTGTGACGATTGACTACCCGCAGAAATCCCGATATGCAGTATGAGTCACTTAGGCGAGGTAAAGCCGGTGCACTTCAAGCCTGCTACGCACCAGCTAAACTGAGGCAGCTGCTTTTATAGAGATTGAGAAATTTTCAACAAATATTGAAGGGGCTCAGAAAACTGCACACACAGTGGCCAATGCGCTCGATACGATGTGTGCTGCGGCACCAAAACGCTGAGAAATGACACGAACGGAACATGGTTGGATAGGTTGAGTTGCTTGCAACGGTAGTAGTAACTAGCCTGGTTGTGTAATCAGGAGCAATTAGAGTGGACTCAAAGAAAAACCAACGGTAAAGAAAGAAGGCTTACGAACGGCTGAGGATAAAAACGCTCTACTACATGTTTTAACTGAGATTTGTCCGGACGGTCATCCGCTCATTCGGGTTTATTTGTTCACCGACGATAGTAAGGTGAGCCCTCTTGGGAAATGCCTCCAAGCTTTAGTCCCATCTATCCTTTGGCAGCAACTAAGTGTGCTAAATAGTTATCAATACGACGTTGCGAACTGTTCAACCGGCCTTTCCTGGAGAGAGTGAACTTCAAAGCCTGGAATCGGTACATTTTGTCACCTACGGTGATCGTTAACTACACACTGATTAATATATTCTTGATTGTCTCAAAAGTCATGGGATACTTGGTTGATGATCATGAACGCAAAAGTCGACATGGGTTTTGAAAGGGATTTGGGTGGATTACCGACTTCCTTACTTCTCGGGAAAATTGAACCGGCGCAGCTGATGACGGCAAGCCAGTGGTTGTGTCGTCCTTGATTTGGTAGATTACATGAGACAGTAGGACTGGTGGGTGACCGAACCCAAAAGTCGAATTTTCGAGCTCCTGGCGTGGTTTCGTACCTCAGCTGTTGAAACGTTTTCCGCGTTCAGGTATGTTGTTTCTGCCACTGACTTGAATCCTGACAAAGCCCTGAATTTTCACAGCTCTGAAACATCCACCTAATTGGACCTTTTAAAGCTATGATTTGAATTTTGTAATTGTATTGTAGAAAATCCTAGTCGGCTCACCTACTGCCTCTGAGACTGTCGTTTCGATGTCACTGTGAACGGGCCCTTTTAGTTTGGTATGAAGTGACCAGCGATGTGCCTTGCTATCTCATCTAAGACGTCTGGTCTTTATTTTCTCTCTGTGTTCAACATCCTCAGCTTGTCAATCCCCTGGTTTCTGCTGTGCGTTGACAACACCAAAATATGGCTTACAGTAGACAGTTCGACCGAACTTGGAGAGCTTACACCGATTTAAATGTAAGGACTGAATTTTTAAAATTCACGTCATTTCGTTCACTTGGGTCATCCAGACGGCCCACTTCGTAAGAAGACACTCGGCTCACGATTCTTTCTTAACAGAGCGCATCAATAACGCAAATCTTTTTCGAAGCCAGAGTTCGTACTCCGTCCTTTGTTTTTGTGAGACGTATGTCAACTATAATGCCAGTAACTTCATGAGAGGCATGCCCGGTTGGTCAGTCAAACGCCCAACCTCAAGATTATGTGAACAGTATTTAGATTTAAATGTATTACACCGTTGGGCCATGGGCAGCCGACCCGCACCTAGGATGGCTGGATGTACAGTTACGCATGTCCCTCATTTGGATCTCATAGAAGACCTTCCTGGAGGTGAGAAACTGAATAATGCTGCACGCTAGCACGTTTTAGGCACGGTTGATCCAAATAACCTGAACATATCTGCCGAAAATGTGTCAGCAGTGATGAAAACCAACTGAGCGCTAAGGTTTTTTGTTAGGTTGTTTGGGTGATGCCACTCAGGCTGTTTTGTTGTTGTGTCCAATTCGCTAGTGCCTCTTCAAATTGGACTGAATATCCAAGATTACCCTCTTCGTTCGGGTAAAAGCTTAACTCGTGGTGAGATGGTAGAAATTCCGTAAAAGGCAGAATCACAGAGCGATGTACAACACTAACCTACCCAGATAGGTTACGCTCACCGGGTTTCATCTAAGTGCGCTATCGGTGTATCAGAGAAGACATTAATTTGATGCACATGATCTCACATCAGCTCAAGCATCCCTTTCTCAATATACCTGACAAAAACAACCATCCCAGTAGTAACTTGAAGCCATAGCATCAGCTAAGCCATATTATTTACAGAAAACACTTTTTCAGCTTCCGTGAGTTTCTAATCTGGAGATAATTTAAAAAACATATCGTAACTACTTCAACGGCATTTCACTGCGAGCACAAACTGAAAACACGCTATCGGTACTCTAAACAGGATATTCAAGTAAATAGACAATCGGAGTTATTATTAAACAAAAGGTACATTCGAACTCCCACCGTTTGCGTTAACCGGCTGTTGTCTGTCGTATGTTGAACTGGAGTCTGTGTAATTGATGGACAGTGGTAATGTTTCGTTCTGCTTATTATTAATTGACTTTGTCATTCGCAGCTTTTGTACTGATGACAACTTGAAACTGAAAATGACCCCAGCTTTGTCTTTTTATCTGGTTCATCCAACACAGATTCATAAGTGAATAAGTTCTCTTAAATTCTAATCTTTAGATTTTCCGTGAATCCTATGAATCCCGTGAGATAATTCGCATAGATGATTCGAGGTTTTTTCACTGACACTGAAACCGCTCGCAACCTTCTGAGTTTGAGTGAATCTGAGTACGAATCGAAATGACTGTTTGACCGAATTGGAACCATCTGTGTGCTTTGGGTTCAAATTATGATTAGATTATCGACCGTGGTTATGTCATTTCCGGTAAAATGGATGGCTGCTCAGAAACAGTCTACCGAGATAGCCTCATCTTCAGCTTATGCGTTAACAGCAGTATCGATCGACTTAGACGACCATACATCGGTGGTTTCGGTCAACCATACGGGATGTCTGTAACCATTTCTAAGTTAACGATAACGTGGCTCGAGCTTGCTTTCCT
Organism: Paragonimus westermani; assembly: GCA_008508345.1. Classification (NCBI taxonomy): domain Eukaryota; kingdom Metazoa; phylum Platyhelminthes; class Trematoda; order Plagiorchiida; family Troglotrematidae; genus Paragonimus; species Paragonimus westermani. The sequence continues at coordinate 346,448 of QNGE01000037.1, read as the reverse complement.
CCATTACGACGTAATCTCCGATTTTGAGGTTCATTTTGCTAACAGAAAAACGTGGCCGTGTGCAAACTCAAGCGACAGTGCCAGTTCCTGGACGATCCACATTATTCGCAGCAATGTAAATGCAGGTCCATGTTTGTAAAACTGGTGTGCTTAGGCAGGAGACAAACTACGAGTCAGCACGTCGGTGACTAGATAAGAGTACAAAAATGCGGCCGAAAACCCGTATCAAATGCTGAACATAAGTCCGGTAATTCAGTCGAAAAAGAAGTCAGACTCATGTCGAAAAATTCCATTGTGCGGCGGCACACCGTCAATTTGAGGTCACGAGGAATTAGCCTGAGTTATAATTTTAAATTACTGATGAGTAGTCAGGAATTTTATTTATTTGGACCACACTCTACACACTCAGATAGACTACACAGCCAGCCCCTTTCGAAAAGAAGCACTAGATTCGAGTTTCGCTCTCATTAGAGCTCGTCAGTAGTGCATGTCCTTGCCACGGCCAATATTTGAACTCCGGCCATTCCAATCGTGAGGCAACCTTGTCGACTACTACGTCATTGTTCTCAAATTAGGCACGACCGAATGATCACATCTGAACGCTCAACCACTCTCGTTTGTGAGCACTGATCAGATTGCCCGATCGTCTCGAGAGGAGACACAGTTACTGCCTGTTAACTCCAATCGATAACCCCGCGATTAGGACTTCCAAGGCAGGTTGAAATCACTGATCTCATTAAATCTGTTAGGCGATATTTCAGATTATTGATGAGTAGTAGGGGATTTGGTTTATTTTCAAGTTGACCATCACTCGCATTTGATCGGAACCTTCGCATTGTATAGAAGCGTGATCTGGAGGCATAATCATATTTCACAGCTTTCTGGGAGAATAGTTAACCATCGGGCTGGTTAAATATCAAGTAACCTAACGGTGGTTGTTGACGAGCAACATCAAGCAAATGGTCACACTTTTCGTGAATGTTGGGCAAATCCCGACTTGTTGTTTCCCAGATCACCAACAGTAACAATGAAAAGTACCAGTGTTCATTCAAGATGGGTGTATAGCTTGTAAGAGATGGCTGAAAATCAAGTTAATACAGTTGACTACGAAAGATTTTTGAAAAATCCAGGAAAATAGTTCATTCTTTTACCGAGCAGACCCCGAGCAAAGCCTACTTTTGCTTATTGTAACAATATGCTATAAGGTGCCCATAACGTTATACGACACTCATATTACTGGTAGAAAGGAACGACGCTCAAGCTTTCCGTTATATATGTTTTAGTCCGTAGCTATGACATCAACAGCGTGCTGTGAACAAGGCGTATTACCAAAAACTGAACTTTCGAACATTCAGATTTAAAAACCGTTTGCTCCCGCGGAGGTGTGGCTCAACGTTTTAACAGTAGCTACTGCTTTTTCACGTGCACAAATGGCAGTATCAGAATACTTTGCTGAGTGTGTCATGAGCGAACGGTTTTTACACAGTCTCATCATATTTGTCCGTGCATCTTTTAAAAATGAATAGACAACTTCATTACTGACATCTCACACAGTGTTCGTCTAGAGACCGGATAGTACTCGATGATCTTTCGTGCGCAAACTAAGACATACATAGGAAGGAGTTGCATTTTAAGGAGCTTTGTACTTGTTCAGAACAGTTGATGACTCGCAACCACTTCTAGCGATCTACAGAAAAATTGTTAAATATTAAGATGCTTTTACCCATTTTATATTCCATGCAGAGGTTGTACTACCACTTTGCTGTACAGTGTTCAGATTGATTTATCGCAATTAAAAAGGTTGTTCAGCATCAAGGTAAACGCAGAAGTGTTTAAGCTTTCAACTGCATCAGTTGTCGATTGAGAATGAAGTTGAAACAAAAGAAGTGGTCCGGTTACTTAAAGCCACTCACGATAGCAGACGTTTTTCCAGCACAGTGGTGTTCACAAAACTACAAGTACTCCGTCCGTATTTACTGGGCTCCTTCACAGAAACTTAGATTAAATTCGCCCTCCTCCAACAATCTGTCAGTTTGTATTTGATCACAGGCATAGCTTAGCTATCAGCACATTCCCCTATAACGATTAAAATTCTTTTGGTGGGTTTAGATTCTTAGGTTCATTTAGCACACCAACGGGCCGACTGCCGAAGCCGATTGGATTGGCTAAATTTGTGTCTGGTGGAATGAGGCTTTGGTTCGTATCGGAGCTACATATTTTGTGATTGAGTCTCCCAATATTAATAATTTGTTTGAGCCGCAACTGTTGATCACAGTCATTATTTACATTTTTTAGTTTAAGAACCAGAAATAATGTAAACCTGAATTTTTGTGCTACACTCCTTTCAGAGTGATCAAACGTATGTCAGATCCTTTCCTTTTTCTTCTCATAATCTCTAATTTCACTCTCAAGTGACCTAACCGGTGTGATGTAGAGTTTATCTATTTGCAAGCATCTAAACAAAAATCGACGTGTTCCCACTCATTCTCTTAACAGCTGGATTACTTTTCATCTAACAGGATATCGAGGTCAGTGGGTTTCAGCAGCCTTTCCAATCTGAAAATACCCTGGCAAATCCTTTTATATTTTGGCATGGAAGTACCAGTTTTTATTTTACAAATTAAGATATAGCTCATTATAGGCCTAGACTGTATTCCAGTGTAGAGCAGGCATTGCTTTTTGTGAGACAACATATGTATACATATGAAACAGATCAGTTTTTGCTAAGGTTACAGTCAAGTAAGCACTACGTTGTTTAACGAAACTTCAAGTAAGCAACCCTTCAGTGAAAAAGACGGAAGGTACTGGTAAAATCTTGAACGACAACATATGGAAAAGACTTAGTTTCGATCAGCGAAATATGGAAGCCTTGTGAACACGTTAGACTGAAATGTGCGAACAAAGTGATAGAACTTAAGTTATTAGGGCTTTATTGGTGGATAATCACAAGATGAAGTTCCTTGAAAAAGAGAGTGCATATCCTGTTCTTCTGGTAAATGTGAGGAAAAAGCTACCATTATCCCTGAAAAGAACAGATCTACAGAAACATCCTAGCGATTACCTCCTGTGGTCTTTTAGTCCGCTGTTGGCTCGCCATCAGTCAGAACAATTCAAAGGTCATATTTTAGCCACCGCAAGACCGACTGGAGATTATTCCTCATATGCTGTGAGTCTGATTATTGTAGATTCACTTGGAGCCGTAGTTGCACTGTCAATTAGGTCGGCCATTTACTGTGGAAAAGATTCAGTTGTTAGAATTTTGAGCTGTGGCTAAACACATACCAGCGATAGAACTAGCACGCCATAGCACGATAAGCACTTTTGAAGCTGAAATACAGAGTCACGCTAGCAGTTGGTAACTTGCGTATTTGATCCGGTTACTCACCCAGCCCAGTGTCTCTCACGAAATCTACTAGCTCACACCTAGAAACGACTGTTCTAACAGTATATCTGAAACATTTCATGCTGGTATCCACTGACTTTACTACTGAGAATTAAAATTGTAATGCCGGAGGAAAGAATCAGTGGCAGGCCTTTTTGAACAGGTCGTCCCCCAGCTTAAAGTTACTGTTAAAGTAACATTTCAGGCCCAGAGTAAACAAAGAGAGAGTCACAACTTCGTCAAAGTACCACTGCTTTTCATGACCAAAATAAAGTAGACCAAAACGTTGGTGATGCTAATGATCACATGGAACCCAACCGAACAAGTTCGTGTGGTCTAAGTATCTGTGTCCTTACTTAGGCTAAATAGTTCAATCCCGAAATTCACCTGATACCAGTCTCTGAACCAAAAATATAGCATTCATCTTCTGTACATCTGTCCATATTTGTTTTTTATTGCTGTTCTATCTCCTTCAATCACACCGAACACCCAAAGGTGAATACATGTAAGCAACCAGAGCAAACAGCTTAGTGTTGTTTCTTCGAAATCTGAAAAACTACTGCAACTAACTTGATACAATCGGAGCTACACAGCTGCCAAAGGGTGTGATCTTAGGTGTTATATAACACCTTAACCTAGGTTTTGGCTTCCATTTACCAATGAATCAAATGTGAAACACTGATTTCCCTATTAGCACTTTATGAGAGCAAAAAGAAGACATTGCGATAGGTCAACAGTTCGTTTATTCTCATCAGTCGCAGACGCAAAACAATCCAGTTATATCCATCATACAGGTAGGAAGAAACATAGGCCAGACACGTCTACAACCACATCAGGTATTGATTGAATGATTCCTTTGAGTTGCCTAAACTCCTGGAGAGCACTTCGGCGAGTGCCCATATAATGTACTTCATGAATGTTGATACTCTTTTCACAAATGTTCCTCACAGTGAGACAAAGCTGATTTTTTTGGGTGTTATTTTATCTTGAGTCAGAAATCTAATATAGGTTTTTCACTTGATTATCTCGAGGATCTTTTGTTATGAGCAGTAAATATTTGCTTTGATTTTGAATGACTTGCTTACAGATAGATATACTTCTATGTTATGGTCAGTCCGTTAGGCCTAACACTGGCAAACATCGTAGGAATGATTGAGCGGCGAGTCCCGGATCGCATGTATGAATCGTTATTTCATAAACGATACGCTGATGGTATTTTAATTTTCACTAATGTTTCTCACTTTGATTTGTTCCTCAATTTTCTTAGCAACATTTACACCAACCTATCTTCGTCCCACGAAGTTGAATCAAAATACAGTTCATCATCATCATAGACAGCAATACATCGGTGGTTCACACCAATGCTTAACTGCCACGCAACCATGAAGAAAAAACAAACCCTATATATATATAGGAGAGAAGGAAAAAACAAACAACCGAGCTGCAAGTGAGAGTAAGGCGTCATCAGCGAGACAGCTTCCTTACGGCTTTCACTGCCCCGCGTCATTAAATGCACTCACTTCACAGACAGCTCGGACAAACAACGACAACATTCACGCCACTGAGCTCGATTAGCCGCCATCTCACCTAGTGTCTCCAACCACCGACTCTGTGAGTCGCGAGGACCCCAGCCCGGGAGACGAACACGACCCACAGTGGCCAACCCCTTCGTGAACGACTTCATTTCCCTACGCCAGGTCATTATCTGTCCACCTCGCACCTTACACCAGTCGGTCGCAGTGCCAGCGAACAGCGCTTGGTGTGGAAGACGACTAGCTGGCATCCTTAATACGTGACCTAACCATCTAAGCCTGTGCAAACGTAGAAACTGGACAAAAGAACTCGCTTGGCAATCACTACCAAACACCCGCTTCTTAACCTCCTCGTTACGCACACGCTCGTGCCACCCGATCCGAGCGATCGAACGCAGACAGCGGTGGTCAAATACTTGAAGACGGTTCACGTCTTCTACCCTGAGCGGCCAGGTTTGGCTACCGTAAAGTAATACGGCCCTCGCCGTTGTCTTATATACACGGCCTTTAAGCTTCAGAGCAATACGTCTCAGTCACCAGAGATGCCTCGAATTAGTGAATACCGCCCTAGCCTTAGAGATACGCGCTTCTATTTCATTCTCAACACCTCCTCCACCGCCTGCAATGATGAAGCTTTCCAGGTATACAAACTGGTCAACAACCTCTATGACTACATTATCTAAGATCAAATCTACATGGTCACAGCAATCCTGCAGGAGCACTTTGCAATTTGAGGTTGCAAAGCGCATTCCGAAGTAGTTAGCAGAACGTTACAGAGCTCATTTCCTCGCAAAGCGAAACGGGGTGGTCGCTATCTTTAGCTTTCCAGCTTTGCTGCTATTGCATACGAACGATGTTTGGTTAAGTCACTTTTTCCTACAGCTAGGTGTCTTTGTACCCCGGGCACACTGCAGACGAAACCACAGTTGCTGAAACAAATCTTACTGGCGAATGGATATCCCGATAAAATAATAATACGCTTAAGAATAGTTTTGTGCCCAAATTCGACTCGAAAAGATGTTCTTTCGTTCTTGCCATTCAAAGATGACCATATAGCCGACAATATAAAATACAAATTAAAGTCTGCTCCGGCTTAAACGTATACAGTTGCGCAATTGGGCTTATTTCGAACTACCAGAAGATCACTTCTCGGCAATCGCGAATGTAGCTTGCCAAACTCTTCTGTCTACCATGTTATAAACTAATTCACTTGCAGTTGCAGTGAAGTTTACATACGCAGAACAAATCAACATTTATCACAGCGAGTCGCCAAAAAACCCCGAAGTGATTGAAGCAACTGATGACACCCAGCCTCAACTTGTTACACTGACGGTTCGGAATCGAGCGTTATGGATTGCTAAACACCCCATATAAACAGGTCACCAGGTTGTCCCATGAAACTCACTCAAGGTACTGCTGCGTAATCAAAACCATAAATTATTGACCTTCTGCGAAGCGATGCTCACCCGAACTTATCAGCCGACGTTATGTGCACAAAAGGGATTAGGACAACCTATCGGGTTACCTTGGTCATGAATATGTAATACTTGATGTGGTTGTGGCCTCTGTTTGTCCTTAACTGTATTATATATACAACTGACACGTTTTATGTTTGTGACTGATGAGAGTAAACGAAATGTTAACATATCGCAATGTGTCGTCTTTCCGCTCTGATGAAATGCTCCAAGTCTTACTCCGTTCATGTTTGCTTAGTGTCATCCAGCTTCGTCTTACCTGTACTCTGAGCACTGTTAAGTGGTCGTCGTCTGCTTCTGACTTGTGAAGGTGGTATTTTGTAAACGGGATTGTGGGAGAGGCATTTCTATCCTCACCAGTAGAGTCTGCCTTGTGGTAACCCCATGTCACATTAAGCCAACAAACGTAATGTACCTGTAGGTTCAAAATGATTACATTTCACGTGACAAAAAGGCCGGTAAGTCAAACCAGTGAACCAAATTGAAAACAACTTTATGCAACTGAAGTTCAAATGGATCTCGACCTGTCTCGGAAGTCCNAGTCTAGTGCTTCTTTTCGAAAGAGGCTGGCTGGAAAGTCTATCTGAATGCGAACGCTGCGATCAAATGTGAGTGATGGTCAACTTGAAAATATAGCTATAGTCAACGTTCCAACCGTGTTGCGCATAGATCAGCCATCAATTTCATCGGGTCATCTAACAGAAAGCTTTCGCAAGGCTTTACAGCAGAAAATTAATGAAAGTAGGTGTTTGGGATTGCTGAGCTGTTCTACTGTTGGAAATTTCTACCTTCATAGAGTTCGTGATAAACGGAAAAAGAGTGAAATATATCCAAAAAGAGACATGGTGATTGGATTTAGTAACTAAATTTCCAGAACACTTATCGCACACGAAGAATTTATGGAAATGACCAGGTCTGAATAATGTTGTACAAAAAATGTTGCTATATTCGTAAACGCACTCAATTGCCTCCTATCGTTTTTATCAGTAAAGACAAAGTCATAGTGTATTTAGTACGCAAAAAACCCATGCAAAACAAAGACAGGGTTAACTGCCCGATTGATAGAATGTGAAGAGCAAGAGCAAGGAAAACTCAAGCTGGGCTTGAAGTACTATGAGGCAAAAATAAGGATGAGAATACGAAATGAAGCAGCTGATGACATCACCAGCCCTCTCTCTCAAAAACAAGGGAGAGCCTTTATCAAAGTGAAAGCTTCCAACCAATGTGTCATTAGTACGTTTGAAGATAAGCTTATTGCTTAGAGAGGAAATATCTCACGTAAACAAAACAAGAACAGACGATGGAACTGCCTGTCGTGGAATGCTTGCAGTAAAGTACTTCTTAGAGGTTTAAGTGGTCGAAACAACTCCTGCCTCCAGAACACTTGTGACTACAAGTAGAACAACTTTGCTGCTGAACGCATAAAACGTCTCTCTGTGATGTCGTTTAAACCTATTTTCTTTCTAGTTTTGTCTAATTGTTGCCAAAACATGATGTAAAATGCGAACGCATTAAATAATTTACGTATGCCAGGCTTTCGTTTTGGATTAGCTGCGTTTGTGGTTTCAGATCCATCCCCAGTGCGATAGCCCACAAATTGATTGATGAGTCTGTTGTTTATCCGGTGGGATATTTCGAACAACTCAGTCCATTTGTTGTGGACTACGGCCGATAATTTCCTTCGAACGGGTGAAAAGAAGATGAATGTGATTGCTCACATCATAGTTGACTTTTGAGAACTCGAAAATTGAGCAAATATTCCGACAGTTTCATTCTGTTTCTATAGGGTAACTTAATATTGAAAAATGACTAGAGTACGTGCAATTTTGGAAGATGAAAAATTGTAATGTTTATTGTGGAAAACCAATCGATATCTTATAATCTCATTCATTCTTATGTATTTGTTACATGTGTTCTAATTTTCTTAGCATTTTTATTTCCAGTCATTAATTTCCCCACTGTACTCATGATTGTTGGAAAATAACTGTCTTCAATCACACCTGATGCACAGTAAACCATTTTATTGATATGGAAATTGCGAGTGGGATATCTTCCATTAATCTGCAAACCCATGAGAGTTCACCTCGAGGGAACCAATTGTTTCAAATGCCGTTTTTGTTTTTCTGTTTGTTAGACGTCTGCTGAGTGCTTGAAATTGTTTTATCGATTACGTCAGAATGACAGGGAACTCATAGATTGGATTTATCCCGTTTAATTCAATTGCTATTTCATTCCGTTCATTTGCTATGATACCCGAAACAGTGAACCAGTTTTGTTTAAGCTGACAAACGAATTCGATTCGTCGCTTTTTGCGGGGTTACAGTCATTACAGCCTACTGAGCTGTAGCTTGCCTTATTCGGTGGATTCTCTTGCGTAATCTGATTTGTTATTAAATTCAGGCCTTTACTACAGTTTCAGATTGGTCTCTGTCATAGTATGCAATATTCATTAAGTCGCGTTTGCTTTAGTAACTCCGCAACAGATCACTGTCCGAAAGTTTCGCTGATTTATTGCTCACAGTGCCATATATCAAAACTAAATCAAATCGTATTCTCTGATTATGGCGTAACCTCCTTACCTACACCTGGTTATTTTGGGTAGCAATCCTTTTTATAAAAATAATAAGTGCGTGGAGTGGTCCGCACAATATGGTGATGGATTCTGACACTTCATTTTATCACGGGGTAACAGGTAACTGACTTAGATTATCAAGATCACGCAGCCGGCTTCAAAGTAAGCAAGGGGCCTATGTACGTAATTTCTGAGCGCGAAAGGTTGTTTACTATTGCTTGAACAGCATTATCTCATTGGGTTGACATTACAGTTCAAAACAGTGAGGGAAAAGTTGTCAGTTCACTGTCAGTATATGGTTAAATGATTAATTGGGGATGCTCACTATCGAATTTACTTGTCTGTTTGTCCTACTATTTCAATGCTTTCGTCATGTTTTAACATGTGACACTGTCATCCTTGTTTACGTAGGTTCCAATGAAACCGTAAATGTGTTTACCAACATCTGGCGCTTAAGGTATGTGCTGACAGGAACAAGCTGTTGCGTTTAAAACAGCAGAGTCCGGATAGGTGTTTATTTATGTAGCTTTGAGTGCAAGATATCAGACAATAAGAAAATGACCTCCTGTAAGTGATAAATTGATAAAAAGACTGTTTTAAATTAGCTGGATGTGAAGGCTTGAAAAACAGTACCTTCACCCCTATTTCACAACACTCTCTTCAGTATCAGGTCAACAGCAGACATTTTTTTAAAACTAACAATTTGGAACAGAATGCAATATGCTCATTTACAAAGAATAGAAGCATAACAGTGATTACAACAATACATAATCAACCCTGCACCGTAATTGCCCACAGGAGTAGCAAGGCGAATAAGTTCCAGTTCTTTTCAAGATTTCGGTACATAAAGAGGCTGTGGAAAGTTGAACCTTAAATGCTTCTATGCTGGCTTCGAAACATCACTAAGATTCCGTGCCCCCAATTTGGTTCTGGGACTCAATTTACTGTACAAGTGTCGCGTTCTTCTGGGCTACTTTTGTCACGAAGTCGAGCCAAGAGGACTCCTGGAGTTTTCCAAATTGTCTTATTTCAGTGACCACGTTTGCAAACCTATTTGTCAGTAATACAACTTCAGTGCACAAAGGTGACGTGGTACTGTTTGAGAGGTCCAAATCACCTAACCAATCTTCTGGGTTGCTTGATAGTTCCCCTAATGACCAGTGGGTTTATCGCAATACTAAGTCAAAGCTGATAGCTCTGGGTTCCCGGTGTGGCTTCCCGGTTCACGCTATAAAATGCCTGCTGTGTCTAGATGTGCTGTTTTGCGGCTGGCTCGAGTCTAGCCAAAGCTAAGGAATTGTGTAGTTAGATTTTTCTCAATCTTTCAACTTATTAATTATCAGCCCACATTGGAGCCACTGTGTGCACCGCAAGCTGATTAAGATCGATTCGCCATATCAGCCACTCCGAAATATCTATCCCCCGAAGTAGTCATCCCATCGAGATGAATAGATTGAAGTATTGGCTTGCTGGGAAAATCTGGTCACTTGCAGGTTTGAAAAAACACATCAACAAAGGGTTTTAGCGGCTAAGGGCGAATAGGTTAGGCGATATTTCAGATTGCTGATCAGTCTATTTGAATACAAAGGCCGCGATCAAATGTGAGTGGTGTCCAACTTGAAATCAACCAAATCCCCGACTACTCTTCAGTAATCTAGCTATTTGGGTTCCTTGTTGGCTGCTAAAACCGACAGTTGCCTTGTTTTCTGTAGTACTCTATGTTGAGTAGACTAATGAATCTGTGAAATAGCAGTATTCATTTATTAAATCAATCGCTTGGCACACATCACCTACCTACACTACCAATATACACGACAACACGATTCTTCGGTATTGTTAATGAACCAACATTACTAAACTCTGCTTTTGGCCTTCCTGAAAAGCGCTAATAGACCGCTGGTTTCATCAATGCATTGGAACCACAGTTCATCTACGTGTATTCAACTTTTGAAGGTTTATTTTGGTATGCTAAACGCAGCGCTCAAAATATCTTGCGGGCCTTCAATAATGACCACAATATTAACTCATATATCTATGGACAGCCTGATTGATGCAGGCCTCATAACCATAGGAATATTATCAGAAGCTGTAGTGGTGGTACAGTTTTGTTTTGAAGCGGGTAAAATGCAGTGATCTTGTGATTAAGTATAGCAATCTATCGTTCGACTTGTTTTCTCCGCTCGATCGCATAGTAGATTCATCTGTCAAGACAAACCTTCATGAAAGCCATCTGTTGAAAAACTGTATCGCTGTATCTTGAAAAAATATAAACGCTTATGTATCACTGGAGGCGCTATAACTATCAATTTACGCAATGTTTACATCGTTATTACAGTATGCTGGCACGTGTTCCGGAACGCTCGAGATTCGCGATCAAATGACCAACTATTAATTTTATGTGGGCCACGTACTCTGCATGCCAGCTGAGCGGTTGCTGCACGCAGTATTAAAGGATGAAACAACCAAAGCCCTTTGATGGTCAAACAGCAGCGTACTCACGAAATATGAAGACCCTAACTGTACAGTTGAGTGAAGTGGGTGGAGGTTGCCTCCTTTGCTGGGATGTTCTTGATCACTCAAATCACTTTCTACAAAATCCTTCCGAAATGGCAGTGTGTCGCATGCAATGTCGTAACAGGGCTTCTTTCTTCAGTCATTGACCTTTCTGGTGAAATTTTCTCCGGCTAAGTTACTCTAACCTGTTGTTGATCTGAGTGGCGGTCCAAGACACATTGTCTTCCGGTCGGTCTCATGATTATGAATGAATATCCGAACGAAACCATCGCTTGTTCGTTTTTATTAACTTCGTTTGAAAACGAAGGACTCAAACTGTTGCTGTGTTTAACAGCTAGTTCTGCCGTAGAAATTTCACACTTTCGGCACATTCAAAATAAATACTGTTCGTTTATTTAGGTTGCATGTTATAGCAGTACGCCTTGTGACTATTAATTATCTTCCTGTGATTATTTCGGTTAGGTGACAGAGCACCTCGTCTTCCTTTAATTCGTCAAGCTTCCGATCCTTTGAGTCACCCATCCATACGTGGTCGAAGCCTCCCAGCAGGTGGACTTCAATGGTCTACGGCATATACTGACCCTGGACTGGCTGCTCAACCAGTACCGCTGTTTCAGCAGGCTCTGCTCAGTCCTCGTATCCAACCCTGGCAGACCGGTGGAACGGGTTTTTCCCAACCGGAAGCGCTAGATTCTAGAGTGGCAGGATTTCCGTCGCCCGCAGTAAACGAAACCGAAGCTGTTATCCAAAGCCAAATCGATCGTCTCAGTTTGCATCAGCTGCAGACGCTCTACCAGCAACTACTGCAGCAGCATAATCGGCTGGTTCAGCAACAACAAATCCAACTGCAGTTGCAGCAACAGGAGCAGAAAGCACAACAACAAAAACTTGAAACTACAGGCTGTAAGTAGTGCCCATTTTTCAGTCATTCTTGAATGCATCGTTTCAACGTACTTGCGATGGAAACTATTTGTGAGCTGAACCTTTGCCAGAAATTTGAATTGAGTGAATTAGGATGTTTTCTATAACATAGCATTGATGATTTGATCGTTAGCCTCGTGAAAACGCCTCCGTTGGCATCGAACGTCACCCGTCTGTTATAAGTACAGTTAAGCTATCTCCCGCATGTCGCAGAGAACAGCACCACAGAGTAGCATAAGAGAGTTCGGATCCAGATGACTTAATGTAACGCGGCAAAAGCCCCACAAAGTAGCTGAAAACAATCGGATCAGTTTACAAAATTGCAAAAACCCATATTCAGATAAAATCGGTGCTTTATTCAGAGATCAAAAACGTGACAAACAAGTTCGTTTTCGGTGTAACCTTCAAGCAAAATGGATTACAGTGTCACGTCTGGATGGTGTGGAAACGAATATAGTGACGTCTGGGGATTACGGGCACAACTGTGATGTCACCTCACTTGTTCCACTGACAGCGGGCCATGACAGTTTCATTTTTTGAGCCGGATTCGGATGGCCGTCTCAGCGGCATTTCGCATCTCAGATGTGAACCAGCGGGACTCAGTAGGTCGGCTTATGTATGACATTCACATTGATTTTGTAACCCGAATCAACTAGTTGAACAAAGATTGAGCTAGAATTGTTTCGCTTCCGTCCGATCATAGGCCAGGTAAGATAGTGTTGACGTATTCACTCTGTCAGGCAACTTGTTGTGCGGCCGATTTGCCTGATTCAGAGGAATACGAAAATGAGTAAATGCCAAATGGGATGGAATTACATTTTTGAGGTGAAGGCGTATAATTGGCTCAGCAGTGAACGACGGTCTCTCTTGTGTGGCGTGGAGTGTTATCCTCAGGACTGTGCCGAGCCTTCTGATCAGCGATAAACTTGATAATTCATTGCTGTACGACAGGTTAACACTGATCGTTTTACGCCCAGCAGACAGTTCACGGTTCTGCGGTTCCGCTCGTTGTATAGTGACAGCTGGGGATGTATATTGCACGTTTCGGCTTACTTCATCATACCGAAGGACGCCATGTTCACTGTTATCGAGAAAATGTTAACTATGTACAGTTCATTATTTCCATATAGGTTGGAATGCATGCTGCACAGAAATAGGACACCCACCACTGGGTACTTCTGCAAAAAACAATCCTGAAGTTATTGTGGTCTCAAATGTTCATTTTGATTTCCCCAGCTATGATGAGCAACCGAAGTCTACCATCCAAAGTCTTTGAGTGGCCGCAAAACAAACCTAATCGAGGGCGTCACCCACTTACTCTGTGTTTTGTTCCAAGCTATGAAGTGAAATTTTGTAGTCCACGACCGCAACATCACTCAACCGCCTCAGTCCGACTTTGAGTTTGTAACTGATCTGTGTTGTTTCCACTGGTATCTCAATAGGATTCCCCAATTGAGGACGGGTTATGAGCACCCATCCACTTGTAATCAGTTTATCTTCACCGTATTCATCTCCCACTTTGTCCATGTTCTGTGAGAATTTCTGTGTCTAGCTTGTAAGAAAACTAGACGGACAAACGACGTATGCTTTCTGTGCTCAAATGGCTCTAATGCATGATTTACATCATTAAATAATAGGTCATTCTTGCCATTTTCAGAAGAATGCCAAACAGATTGTCTAAAACTTATCGGAACAGATGTCAATTCTAGTATAACAGTCCGTCTTGCGCGTGGGCTGAAAAATATTTGGGTTGGACATATTTTTTGCTGATAAATGGTTTCATTTCTATGCACACCCACACGCATGTTGCAGTGATTATTTGACTGAGTTGGATAAGGTTTCTGAGAAGAAGACATTTTGTTAGTGTCTGGGCAAGCAGAACAATCAAAACCATGTGTCACTGAAGTCGCATACCATTTAGATAAGACCCAATTATGAACAACCTGGACTTCGTCTGCTTTCAAACCAGCGACAGAAATAACATGCTCAAATATGGCAAGCGTTATACCAAATGAGCTGAAAGGCCAAATCAAAGGCTCAGAAATTTTACAGCTGGATCAGGTTACGCACCAAATTCATTGTGTCATACTAAAATTCCAAAACTATGCGGTGGATCTGTTGCCCGAACAGGAATTATCAAACTACTCAGGTTGGAATCCACCAAAGCTCTACTGAGCGTTGAAATTACACTATTCACTAGTGTTGCTCATAAGCTTACAGCTGCTTTCAGTTCTAAAACAGTCGCGAGCTTGATAGCACTTGCGAACTATCACTACAAACCGGCCTCAGGAAATTTCGATATAATTCGGATGTAAACACCGCGATCCTTCAAAAAGCCGTTTAAACTAGAACGGGGACTTTTGAAGGTAGACCATGGCATACCGCTCCTATCGGACCATATCAGTAACCGGCGGCTTACATATCTATGCAGCAAACAGTTTTGTCGCGATAGAATTTTAGTATAATCAGTTCTAGAGCACGCGACGACACCCATAAACAAAGCAGACTTTGAGTGACGATTACGTAGAACCTGAGTTGAGTGAAACCCTCAGGTCATCTCATTGCCGCATTTGACTACTGCTGGCTGTGATAGATTCGTGATAGATTCCACTGTCAGTGGAATTCACGCTCAAAGAGTTTTGGAAGGAAACTGTATGGGCCACAAACGACTAGAATTGCGTCATACAAAGTGGCCTAAAGAGTGTCCTCGTGATATTTCACACAACCGCTCTAGTGTTAGCGCGGGGCCGTGGGCATCTTCCTGTTTCCAAGAACTGTGATACGAAAGGACATGTTCTTACCAAATGAACTCAGATCAAACCAAGCAGAAAAACCGATAATTGATGTGTGAAAAATATTTTTTCTCAGAGACCCACGTTCAACAGTCTTTTTGGCTCAATGTAGGCAAACTATAAAAATGACATACGGTCGAGTAAAACATTTCTGAAGGTGGTCAACAGAAGAGGAGTGTTCTCATTGTCTTTAGAAAGCAGCGAAAACATAGACAAACTTGTAGCGCTTATCGATCCGAATAACGCAGAACTAACACGAAGCTTTTCAAATGAATTCATTTCGTACACCTTCCACAGTTTCAAACAGTAACGCTTTGATTCAAAATAAAATAACGGTCAACGGAAAACAAATGAATACTTATCTGTGACTCCCTCAAACTGTCCAGACGCCAGTTAGGAAGACCAGGGTAGGCATATTGCAACTGTTGAGTTATTTCGGACACAAATGACGGCTTGTATCGAGTGATTATCACGATCTCAGTAAACCTGAGCAGTTTCACCTGGTTGAACGTTATGATTTTCAGGAACGATGAACCTGCTTTAACAGCTTGACTGGTCCGGGCCAAATGTTTAGCGCTCGATGCTACTGGGCTTCGCTTAATGAGCGCTCCGCTATCGTCCGCCATACTCTGGTCGGTTGATGCTTCTTGGCGCGCTTCTCCGGCTATCAATTTGTCTTTTCAGTGTGTTTATCATCCCAACTTCGGACGAACAAACAGATACACTGGCTATCAGTGAGAACGATGTCGGATTTCATGAATGGTGCCAACGGCGTGCTTCTGGTCTGCGTAAAAGTGTATAGTTCGGTGGTGTTACAATTCCAGCTTGAACATACTTTGTTTCTACCCTACCAATAGTTGCTCGCATTTCTAAGATAGTCCAATGAACAGTACCCTTTTGTACTTCATTTTGGGTTTTTTTTAGCGAACGCGCAGTTGACTGTGAGGTTTGATGAACCTGTTCCAACTGTTGTTTGACCGAAACATATCTATCAGTGATCCTAGTTTTTCCTCACTTGTTTTGGTTGTACACATATATCTGACATTGCAGAACGGTTTTGGAACTAGGGAACGTCCGTGTTGAATCGGTAAAATACGTTTTTGGTCCACATGGGCTTCCGGTATGCCGAATATCTCATCGTTCGGTTAGATTTGAGGATGTCAAGCACATTGGGAAAAACCATTTTATTACCATTCCCATATTCACGTATGTATCAAGTGAGTTAAACTTAATCTGTGTTGTTTGGTCTGTCCTGGTCATTCGCGTTTATCACTATATCGCCTAGGCATATGTTGTAAAAAAAAGACCGACTGCTTCTGATAATTCTTGTCCCGGTTTTGCCATGAAAACTTTGGTGGCCAATTCGTTCCCATTGCTATATCCTCAGTCTGTTTAATCACATCACTATCGATCTAAAACTTGATATTTTGTACCATCTGGCAAATTTTTTCTTATATGTCTAAGGATATGTATTACCCACTTGACAAACTGATGAGACAGAGTTATTCCTGACAGGAATGGGTCAAGTAGACAGGTTGGACTCTAGAGATTTTGGAAGACCGTTTACGAGGACTTGAATCTGATTGGTTGACATTTGTGACATGTTGGCAAAATGATAGCTTGACAGTGTTGTTCGTAATTCACATGCAGTATGATTTTCAACCAGTAAAACTTCATCCGATTCGGTGCCTACTCTGTGTTCATCCTAACAGAAGAGTCAAAGTTGTCGAGAGCTACCGCGCTAGGCCCTCTGTTAGATTCTAGCGTGAGAGTGTTCGCTTTGCATTGTTTCTCTTGAGAACAATTAGATGTGGAAGATGGAGCATTTGCGTGATTCCTGATGATCACAACGTGCAACCAGGTGAAACTGCTCAGGTTTACTGAGATCGTGATAATCACTCGATACAAGCCGTCATTTGTGTCCGAAATAACTCAACAGTTGCAATATGCCTACCCTGGTCTTCCTAACTGGCGTCTGGACAGTTTGAGGGAGTCACAGATAAGTATTCATTTGTTTTCCGTTGACCGTTATTTTATTTTGAATCAAAGCGTTACACGTTTGTAACTGTGGTGAGGATACGGAATGAACACATAAAAACTTTGTTATTTCCGCATCAGAGTTTGTTATAACCATAGCCAACTAAAGAACGATAAGATATTTTTAAAAGGGACATTCATGTAGGCTTTCACGTTAACGAGAATTATCACATAATACAAAGGAACACCATTCTCGATAAGCATCATCTGCCTGGGAACTGTTGAGTTACGAAGTTCATAACTATCAACGGTCACGCGAAGACTTTCCTAGTTTATGGATTTCACTCACTTCAGGCTAGGTAAGGTTAGAATCCGCGAAAACGCCTCCTGATCGCAGGGGTCTGCAGTAACCAACTGTGTATCGGCAGCATTATCAGTCAACATCCAAAGCTTTATAATGTTTGATGAAATTCTGGAGACATGGCAGATAGCAGAATAGCGTATTTCTTATCAACGGAATGATTCAAGTTTGGTAAACGGTCGACACTTGCACTTGAAGCTGTTTCAGGCACACCGTTGTGCAGTCACGCAGGAACATATCCACATAGTCCGTGAGACGATCGCTCTGTCCAAAACGAGTAAATGTTTTTTTCAGATTGCATGCCGAGTAACTGCGATACCTGTGACTTAAGTAATAATGGTCAGGCTTGTAGTAATGAGCATTTTCGGAGCTAATTGCTACAGAGGTGCAAAATGAATACGCTCACACAGAGTTGTACCTCTGTTCACTTCTTAACAATCGAGCTGATGATTTGGAATATTGGCGTTACAAATGTTAGTTGTCGTTTCGTCCGCGGCATTTTTACTCAAAACTTTTCAGCTCATCTTGTTGGCTACTCTCATAATCACTAAAATGTAATAAGCTGGGTGATTAAACATATGAAATAGGCTTAGTTCAATATTTTATAGTTCTCTTATTACAGTAACGAGTATTTATTGTTGTAAGTCCTAGTGACCGTTAACAAGGTAATGGACAAATATATTAATCCAGCTGGGGTTTATCAACATCGCGTATGTCTGAAAATCAAACTCGATAACTGAAAACACTCTTCCGAAACCGTAGAAGATTGTTGCCAAGTTACAAACCAACCGTAGATAGCTTGCTAATTCTGTCACACTGAAAAAGCCAGCACGGTGGCTGAGGGAAAAATATAACGGTTTCATTCCGGCAAATTAAAACTGGATTGACAATTTTAGTAGAATCATGTCTCGATGACAGTGTCAAGTTTGCTCAACATACACCAAAATGTTTGCAAATCACCCCGGTGAAACGTGCAGTGATTTTATAAACTCTCACGACTGAATAGGGTTACGAATTATTGTAGATTTCACATTTTTGCAGGTGTCAAACAATCCTTTCTAATATTGTCGTGGTCCTCCGTTCATGTAATTGGGACCAAACGATTACATACGACAGTTCGGTAGAGTTCAAAATGGGGTCAGTGACCACTGGTCTGCATTATTGCACCAGGATAACGTAAAGCAGGCTTCATATCCAGTTCAAGAAAGCGCAGATTCTACAGATAGACTACCAAAAAAAGACTGATTTCTCTGATTTCGAGTAACTAAGTGGAAAGTTTATCTGGGTGTAACTGCTACATTCTGGATTGAGCATTGTTCAAGACCTATGAACAAACTACCCACTCAGCCCCGAGTAAAAAATAAAACGGAGCAAGGTGTATACGACCCGAAAATGCAACATGCTTGGATGCAAACTACCTTAACTAAGTATGCGGAAGGCTCCAAAATTGCGATTTTAAAGCCGCACAGCAAGCTTTATCCAAACTTTTGTCAAGCACCTGATTTTCGCGACTATCAGTCAGTTTTCATCCAAAAGCCACGTGTCCAGGCACTACCGGTCACTGATTCCGGTCGCATTAGTCTGCTTGCTACCCACCAACAGATGCATTTGCAGCTGGCCCAATGCAGCGTGAGTTGAAGTGATTATATAGCTAGTTAAATATCGCGCAAACTGACAAGAAATTCGCTGTTGTCGATTTTGTTTAATATTTTTCATACACTTCGAATATGACGCGGAATCAACCCTGCTTCCCTTCCCTTTTTGTCTACCTCGGCTAAATTTTAGTACCACTTGAAAGCAACCTGTATGCTACCGTACAAAGGCCAAGTAGAGCCAACTTGGTAAATCTGTTGAACAACGTCCAAAAGGCAATCGCACAACAGCAGCAACTGCAACAGCAACAACGACGTCAGCAGACAGCTTACTCAGGAATTCAATTCCCTCAGGTAAGATTAACTTGGAGTGCTATGAGGATTTCCTTTATTACTAATGACAGCACTAAATTTCGTGTTCTGATAAAATTACAGTTCACTTATTCACAAAAAAGAACGAGTAAAACGTCAAAAACATTCAACAAGTGCCGATAAGCCGGTGTTGTAATTTAACAAAAAACAGCTCTGGTTGCTGCAGTGCAATAGTGGGTAACTTCTGAGCCTAGATTTTATACTCTTCATCAGGTCCCGGGTTCAGGCGTTAATGCGGCACAACTTCTATCCGGTCTAAGCACTTCAAGTGCGCTGACAAATCTGGCCCGGGCCCTTCTACCCACAGCTCCAGCGGGCATCCCGCCGAGTGATCAAACAGGCCAGACAAGATTGCCTATCTATCCTACCCAGCAACCTCCATTAACACAAAACTTGCGACTAACATCCCAAGGTTTCGCTTATGTACCAACTCAAACGAGATTTGGAGGATCTACCTCGGCTGGTGAGTTTAATGCTGTTACGCTGGTAAGAATAGACGCGGAACTTTTTTTTCATATGTTCAATAAATTACGTAGAAACAGATTCGCACGTGTAAAATGAATTCGATCATGTCATATAAGAGCTGAGATTGTTCATGGTGGTAGATATCAGGGATGTCATCATCTCTGTCCTGATAATTTCAGACACGGAGAATTTCTGTGTACTTTACTTACTCCTGATTATTCACAGGCCATCGATCACGGCTGCATCGGTTTTGCAGGAGGTCTTCATGAGACCTGAATAAAGGTTACTTTGAGAACTTGCACCAGTAAACTGGACAAACTTGTAACTTGATATGAGTTGTGCGCGTCCAGGAAGTTCTATGCAGAAGACATCTTTCTTTGTGGAAACCCATACTCTTGGTCTGTATATTGTGCTTTACATAGAAGTAGATTCAGGTTGCTCTACTTTTTAATACTGTTAGCTTTTGTCTTAGGCAATTGAAAAATCACCTCCATTTAAGAGTTCAAGTACTGAGTTGAGAAAAATGCTAATCGTGAACGTGGTAACGCCACTTAATAGGTTTTGTCAACAACCTTAGACGATATCAATTGGACACAAAAAACACAAAACGACACCAAGAAGACAAACTATTGAACAAATTCCTAGGTTAGTTTTGAAATCTTTTGAAGTATTCTTTCAACTTTAGCACATGCTTTTATATCCAAAGATGTGTGGTTGAGATTCCTGTACCTGCATGTCCGATGCGTAACAACTATTAAATTAGCAATGTGCCTCCTGTGAATTTTGACCTGTGGGCATGCTACGTATATCACCATAATTTGAATAATCAAAAACCACTCGACACTGGGGCATACTGACTTTCCGCGTAATTCTTGGTAGTACTGTGGCCTAGAGTCTCACTTGATTCTGTGATAAATTTTAAAAAGCTTAATTAATATTACCTTACCGCACTTAAGGTCACAGACACTCTGGTTCATCAGTGGGCAAAATTGTCAGCCGGAATTTCAAAGTCGGTAGCTTTTGCGCACACTTGTCCAGAGAACTTGCACATAAAAATGTAATACACTTTGTCTCTGATGAAATTTGGCTTATGTGGACAGTTTTGACTATTCTTGTGCTAACGATAAAACTCCTTCTGTTGTCTTATCACAAGGTACTCTACTACATCCAGTGTATTTGACTAACGTCCGGATTTTTGTTTAAATTGAGGTGACAGTAAAGAAGCATTCGATTTTAGAACCAAAAGCACACTTGTATTTCACAAAAGTAAGATTAAATTGCTACCCATCAAATTGTGTCAAGAACCTACCTTAGATGTCAGTAGCTTAGGTTCAACACTGTTTCACGCCTCTAATGATAGTGCTTCCTAGTACGAACCATAAACACACAACACATTAAACCTTTTGCTGATATCGTATCGTCATTCTTTGAGGTGGAAAGGCTAGACGGAAAGCAACAATGATTATCGTGAGAAGCCCAAAATGGTAAATCCATGATAATAGTCCGTTTCAAGGCGCTGAGTTTATATAAGCATACCTTGAAGAGGAAAATGTTTTATGCGCTTTTTATCGCAAGGCTCTAATAAACCGACATGCAACCACGTTCTGCTGTCTCCGCTGTGATACATCTGATTCTTTGCGCACACTTGCTAAGGCACTGGTACCAAAGTCATCCAAGTCGTGTTATACCTGAGTTTATCAGCAGTTGCAGTAGCTCCCAAATTGACCGACTTGAAGGATGTCTGTCTTAAGATAATGGAAAGTAAACCAACCTCAGTGAGGAACGTGTTTTGTGTGACCCAGAATGACCATGTTAGATAATGCAGGCTGGTTTCCTCAAATGTCGAACATCTGCTGGAGATCGAAAAATCGATCCATTCTAAAAACAACTGCAGTCCCCACAATCCAGTCATTCTCAGTTAACCTGCAATTCTAAATGTCGGATAGAAGATGGCGAATTCAATACAGCACTGGAACCATTGTTGCTATCTTGAAAAATTGGCAGTCTGACAGCAATACTCAGATTACCCAAAAGCAAATGCAATTGAGCGTCTGAGTACGAAAATTTGGTAATGCATAATATGAGGTTATTGGCGGAACGGTCAACAGAGTTGCTTCTTAAAGGCGTGGTCGGATTTCCGATACCGGCAGTGATAAGTTTATGCAGAGCTTGAGACGCGCCCCAACAACAAAAATATTGAATCTGGTACTTTTTCTCAAAAGGGACTGACTGAAAATCCACCGAAATACAAAGGCTGCAGTTTTTTCTGAATGATTTCCAACTCATATCAAGTAATACTGTCAAAGTTCTCAACAGCTTTCGCTTCCACACTAATTCTTCGAGTGTGGCACATTTTCGCAAACCAACGAGCACTGGCTAGACAGTCAGTAAGGTTAGACTGTCCATATTTAAAATGATGTTCACACTAAAAAGGTTGGATGGTGATAAGACAGATCGTGAGATATCCGCAACAAACTCGGTTCGAATGAATTCACAGTTTGGATGTCGTTCGTACAGGTTAATAAAAAATGGACCGGAAATAGCGTAGCCTCACAAGCAAATTTTGATACTCATTGTTTCAACCACCTCGACTGGCCAGCCTCAGAAGTGTGGTAATACTTTCCTGGGATACCTGAAAATACTAACGATGTGTTCATCTGATTTCCACAAGTTCGGTGGGGGTACGTAGACTACACGTTCATAATCATGAAATGGTCCGCTGCATACCAACTCTCACAGTCTATCAACGCAAAATGCAAAGGCGCTGCATTTACGCTAGAACTTGAAGCCGACTTGATTTCCTAGACTGCCTGATCAAGGTTGATGAACAGCAGAGATTCCAGGTTTCTGTACTCTGCAAATTAACCCACTCGGGCCGGTACCTCAATTTCAGCCTATAGCATCCAACCGACATGAGCAGAACAGTCATCCTATCACCTGTCAATAAAGCTAGCAAGATCTGCATCACTGAAGTCTCCAAAACAACGGAGGTTTCTTGCATTAGGTAAATGCCAGCTGCTAATCAATATTCAAAAGCACTTATTTATTGAGTTCATGTCGACTAAACAAGAGACCAAGTGCACCAGAGCTTTCAAGTTTACTGTATATGTACCGTGTCTTGAAAACCTTCGCTCCATCCCTTTTGAGTACGCTATGCGGATCTTAGGTCGGTTACATGATACCCTAGAACGACTGGTGACGCATCGTAAGAATCCAGTTTCTATGGCTGACCAGAGAGAATGCGTTTACGAAATCACATGTGGCGATTGCAACGCCAGCAACATTGGACAGACAAGCAGACAACTGAAGGTGTGTGTTGCAGAACACAAGGGGTACACGAGTTTTCCTCCTGAAGACGCATATCAACTTCAGAATTTAAAGAACGATTCGGTCATCGCACTCCATGCACTGTCAGAGAATCACAACGTTGGTCTTTATCAAGCTCGAGTGATTCACAAGGGTCTGCCTCCCATGCGGAGCGGTGCTGTGCTGAAACTCTCATCAGTTACACACAACACACTTGTGTTATTCGAAATGATACCAAATCCCTTGTAATATATCTGCACCAAATTTAGCAGGAATGAAGTCAAACAGTTTGGGCGTCTTGTTTAGCATGATATTGAAAAACAAATTGAGAATAACACAACATTATGAGCAAATTGTAATATGCTACGTTTCAACCACCTCGGGTGGCCTTCCTCAGAAGTATTACAATCGAAATTGTTTTCGATTATAACAATCCTGAGGAAGACCACTCGAGGTGGTTGAAACGCAGAGTATTACAACTCGCTCATAACGTTTTGTTATTCTTAATCTGTTTTCCAATGACAAATCCCTTTCTGCAGATCGAAGTGGACGGACAAATAACACTAAACACAAACGCATCTTATCTACATCAGTCACACCCTCACTTATTGGACAAAGGATTTGACCAGATGCAGCGTAGGCTGACCTAACCACCGCAAACCCCATGTGACCTCTGTTCTTTTCGGTTGCAAACCTCCTAAGGAAGGCGACCGGAAGTAGTCGAGACGTTGCGTACTACAACATACTCATAAAACTGTTATTCTCAATTCATTCATTATAAGACAGATCTCTTCGATGCTCTAGCAACCACATAACCGACGTAGTCCAGCCATTACTTTTAAAGATTTGGAAACAGCTGATTTTCTAAGGACTAATGAGGGCAGTTATTGCATATCCGTTGTGTCAGAAAAGAGTACAAACAACAGTGACGTTTACTACCATACTTAGAATAGACTAACTGTATATATTATGTTTTTGTGTACACGGATAGACACGGAGTCTCTCGTTCACACAGAAATCGGTAGTAATACGTAATTATCGGTAGTTATTCCAAAATTGATCGGTAAAACTAGTACAATTACAACTGAATTATGTGAAGTTAATGCATAAATCATTTAATGGAATCAGTCAACTAATAAGATAAAATGTGATGGTAAAAGCAAAGAATAACAAGTGATCAACTTCAATTCAGAAACGTTGGATTAGAGCAGTTAACAGAAAGAAAAAGAAATTCTAGGTTAGCTAGTATGCTTAACTCAACGCTTGGTCGAAACTGGGTGGGGTTCGACCGGAGGAGGTAATGGTGGTGATAGTGGACAAGAAGAAAAAAGATGAGAAATGTTGTTTTACGCGCCTGTCCTGGCCAACTAGGTAGAGTACTGTGCTAACATTTGAATCGACATTGCCAACTTTGAATCTGTCGATACAAATATTGTCTTGCTTGTCTGTACTACCATATAGTGTGAGCTACTACGTGTCAAGGAACTTTATAGGACATTTGCGATGGGCGTCGCCTACCTAAAGTTTCACGGGCAAGAGATTCCAACTTCTTAACCTCGCCCTGGAGTGAAGTTAGCACCTATGAAACTGCAGACAGAGTAGTTAGTTTGACTAACCGTCCTGGGTAGTTGTGCTTTCTTCAAGTGAATCACCGTCATAACGCACAGATGCTTCATCAAAAGACTCCACGTTCGTTAGACGTATGTCTTCTACTGTGGGACGACTTCCGTGGACAGTAAAGTCTAGTCGTTTGGTCCACTTGCGATTCGTGTGCTTTATTACTGACCCAATAATTAGATGGAGACATCCTTCTTTGAGACAGCTGGTAACTGGATAGTAGATAGTAGTCTGAGGGTATCAACAACCTAGAAGGCGAACGAGTCTGCAAACGAACGATGCTATGGATTTTATACTTCTGTTGGTTGTGATCATCTTCATGGTCTGTTAGCTGACTACTGTGGCCTTTGTTAGAGCATTGAGCCGCTGGTTCTCTAGGATAGCGGCAAATGCAACAGTATTTGACATCGAATAGGATGGTCGACACAGGTCACGATATATCTTTGTCCTGAAAGTGATGGTTTAGGACCAAGTACGTTCAAATGAGCGTAATTGAAAACAGTGTCCTGAAAGGCGGAACTGTCGTAAACCTACGAAACATGCAGATGAAGTTTGTTCCGTCAGCCGTGTAGACAGTCATTGGTTTACGGTTCACCGTCGGTACCTACCTGTGGTAACAAATTGCATACCGATTGGGTAAAAACGACGTAATTTGGGGCTAGAAGATTGAGTGCAGGGGATGTAACTGATCCCCTTGCCAAGTAAAATTATTATGACAAATTAAGGAACTACAGTGAAGGTGTGGAAAGGGAGAACATCTGATTGGCTTAGTGGCGTAGTTTGTCATTGTGAGCCTAGGCTGACTGGTCTCAATTAGTGCTCGATATATTGGGTCACACAATTTAGAACAGGCATCGT
Source organism: Paragonimus westermani (assembly GCA_008508345.1). Taxonomy (NCBI): domain Eukaryota; kingdom Metazoa; phylum Platyhelminthes; class Trematoda; order Plagiorchiida; family Troglotrematidae; genus Paragonimus; species Paragonimus westermani. Next base: position 320,712 of record QNGE01000037.1, on the reverse strand, counting down.
CGATAAAGATCCTATTTCTGATGAACTTGACAAATGTCCATCGCACATTACAAAATGTCGGAAGGGCACCAGAAATAGTGAAGGAATTACGTGAGCGAACTCTCTTTTTACACAAAATGAGATGATTTCTGGTTGGTGTATATGATAAAATGTTCACCCCCTGAGAACCGTCTGAAATGGTCAGTAGACAGCCTGACCGCCAGAACGTTGATTTGAAAAGCCCCATCGTTAGGCCTGAAAACGAACTTTTGGTGCAGAACGGATTAGTTGTTGCGACTCAGTACGAAAGTCTTTTTGAGGAACTGCACCAACAGCTTGGTCAGGGGCTTCGACAAGCAGAATCATTTAGGTAAATGAATAAACCAATAACTTTCCTGAGCAATTCCTTAGCATTGTTTAACGCTTGTATTACCTCAACAGAGAAATCAGCACATTTTTTGGTATTGTGAGACAAATATGTTTGGTACAAGCTGGTTTGCCAACAATGCCGAACGATGATGAAGACACTCGTTCATGAGGTGGGTTAGTGTTTTTTCAAAATCAGAGGAAGAAAAGTCATACAACACCTTGTTTATGAAAATGAGCGGCTTCAGTTCGATGAGTTTGACGTGTTCTCAAGACGTCTGATGAAGGCCACGTCTAAAAGATTACTGATAAATAGTAGGGGATTTTGGTCACCACAAATTAAACAAAACAGGCCTTAGCAACTATTTATATCAAATAGAATTCCCGGTCAACCCCGTTTGAAATAAAGCGCTGTGGTGGATTTTTGCCATACTTAGAGCCTGAAAGAGACTGACCAGATGGTTTAAAAGAATGCGTCGTTTCGAGAAAAAAGAACATGGAAAGAAGTTGGAAAAACCTTCAGACCGCGAGAAGAGGTTGCTTTGATGGGCATTATGTATATGGCTTGCAGCGGGTACATGAGTGGTTTGAGGAACTACTCTGCCAATCGTCGGAAAGTAATGGCTGCTTTGCAAATCTCAGTAGAAATATTCGAAACTCCGATCGACTCGAATGAATGCGACATCTTGAGGAATCCGGTGATAAACGTGTATTAACTCATTCCTCGCAGCCTAACGCCTATCTTACGGAATGTAAGAAAAATTATAAATATTCGGATGAGGTAATTATCTGGAATAATCATATGTGTAACTTCGAATTATGACCATATGACAATCTTTTCTTCCTCACATCTTCAACTGTTGTGGTAGTAGACGATATGATCATACGGGCACAGATAAACACGAGGTGACGAAGCAGAGCACGACCTTCTGTTCTATCTCGGCAGAATGACATAACAGAGTGATGGGTCATGGAACGTTTCTAAGTATCTTTAGAAATTATGATGCGATATTACGTCTTGTTGCGCCTTAAAGAAGGTGAACTAATTGCTGTTTCTACATCTCAAACAGAAACCAGCGTGTTGTGATTCGAAATTTTATTGGAACACGTCGACATTAACTTGGAGTACAGCTAGTAAACGGGTTCCTGTATTAAGTTACTGAAGGTTAGCAATCTTGAGGCACCACCTGAATTGTCCCCTTGATATACCGTGACCGGACGCGCACCGTATATAGATGATGGACACATTTTGGTCGTCTGCAAACCATGTTATTTGGTAACGATGTGAGTCGATTTTTTTCGCCTAAGTTAAAATCAGCACCAGTGTCAGTCAGGAATCATTTACTGGGTACAGTCGTCTGGAGTGTGAAGTGATAGCCATATTCGAGATAAGCCGGCGACAGTCATCACTGCACTTAGCTAGCTAGATATAGGGCTTTGTTTTTGTTGAGACCTGAGTGTAAGCAAAGAGTAGTATGCTTGATTGGATTGTTCAAACTGTCAGTGATGCCAAGAATGCAAACGTGCTAGTATGTGACAGAAAGGACAAAAAAGGGTAGTACAAAGACCTCACTGTTGGCTCTGGCTTGGCCCTGGCAGCGCGTGATTGACCAGTTGTTAACTGGACTCGAAATTTACCTTCACAGCAATGAAACGTTAACAGTGGTTCCCTCATGAAATGAATGGCAGTTTACCTCGCCCTTATAAATTGCCTCAGCGAGCCCGGATATCCTGACGGTGACACTGAGTGAGGTAAGCAATCGAACGGAGATGTTTCGTCCATGTCTGAAAATTAAATATTTGGCTTGAACGAGCCCAAGGGTGTCTTCATGTGTAACTGCAAGTCTGATGAGTTACAAATAAAGTACTCATTAATCGTAAACGAATGGCTTTTCCAAAAACCGCTTGTCTACTAGTTACCTACAGGCGCATGTCCTACGACTTACCGGGAAATGGTTTATGAAGTATGGTATATTTCAGACGGGATGGAATTGCTCGCATGTCCATAATTCATAGAGCTTCGTAGGTTTCGTTGATCTCTAAGAACATCTGCGATTTGTACTAACTCTGATCTGTAGTTAATACGTGTTTGCATAAAGTGCTTGATCCTATGAAGTAATATCAGAACATTCAGGGCATGCACTCCTGGACAAAACAAAACAAGGCCAACTTAATTGGTGGGCGTGGACCTACCACGAAAAATAACGTGGTTTTTGCTCCCGATTCGCTGTGCATGTGCATACTTGCACTTACTTTCTCCCGTTGATTGTTTCTGTTGGATACAATTCGCTAAGTTATCAATCTATCTTCAAACATCTCGGCACACACGTCACGACAGGGTACAGTTTAGTACAGTGCACAGCTGGGAATAAAGCGGAGAATGCAGTCGGTTAAAATGCCCTGTTTTCATTAGAAAAAGATGCAAAACATCGCACAAGGCTGCACTGGATTCTCAGAGTATTATCAATGTGCACCGTATTATCTCTGTGGAAAGAAAATATTAACATTAATTATATTTAAACCACTGACGAGGTAATCCAGAAAGGTCAACCCACACTTACCTTTTGAATAAACGGCAGCTCGTGGATGGTTGGGCTCACAGCGCATCCTTCCCGTGGTGTGCTCCTCGTCTAGAAATACGTCTTCCAGAATTCTAACCCTTGTTGGTCGGCATGACAAGGTGCTGAGTTAAGGGAAATCGTTAGCGCACTACATTGCAGTAGTTAACAGTGGTCATGTAACTGATGGTTACGGAGACGTAAGCAAAGCTGACAGAACCAAAAACAGTGAGAAAAGAGTGACAGCCTTGGTCTTTAATATTGCATTTCCGGAGGCGTTAACCGATGGTAACCTTTACTGTTCACTTTCCTTTCAACGTTATATACATGTACACACAGGAGAGGTTAAAAATGTCTGATGATCAAACCTGAAGGTTAATCAGATAGAACTTTAAATAACTGGAATGTTCTAGTCGATGTGCATTATTTCTGAAGGTAAGCAAACAGTTTCCATAAATATTATTTTAGGATCGCTTCAAAATGTCACCTTACAACAACCTTTGCCATTGATGGACTCGGAGTTAGAAAGGCTATATTTGGGACTGTTGACTTCCCGTACATCTTCCTCACTGCAACCAACCACGGCTGCAAGATTTCAAACTTTGCTAGGCATGGAACCAATTTCTCAAGTTTCTGACTTAATCACAGATCCCCAACTTTTGGATGAAAAACGGAGGCGTGCTGAGCTGCAGAGAGCCAGACTATTACTCAGTGATCAAGAGAAACGTTTATATGATGAACTCAGGTCTCTGCGGCAACGCAGAGCAGGGCTTTCTAGGCAAGAATTGCCGTCCAGGTTTCCAATGGGATCTTCAGTACAACCAGTCACCCCACTGGAAAGCTATCGAAGGGCCACTGGTCGTTCAGGCGATGGAATAAGGAGTCGAGAGCATGGTAGGACACTGCAATCTTTGGGACGATCTGGTTCAGGTAAGAGCCAATGTTTCAGTGGTCTGAAAATTGATCGATTATTAACCTAAGTAAACATTCATTAGACCGACAAACACGCCAAAATCACAAAATTTCTATTGACACAATTTACTTAGCTCCCCACAATTTACGTTTTTTGTCACTTCGATGTTTTGGTCAACATATGGAAAGGAAAACCAAGATGGCATAAATAACCGTGCTTTCCTTAAAATGGATGTAATAATTTAATGTGCATTTAACACCATCTAGCTGGAACGTATGATTGAGTTGTTACCAACACCTCGTTAACCACTTTTTTCGACTGGTTGTTAATGAGATCTGAGTTTTTTGATTTTGAAAGTGTGCAAATTTTTGTTTGTTGAGTGTTTGAGATTATTGTGAGGCTTAAGATTTCCATTCCATTTCATTCTTTCGGTGAATGCGGCACCACTCTCAGTAAAAATGCTTGTGTCCAAATTAACGAACAAGGCCCCCTCTCGTTATTCGGAGTTCAGTTGGTTGGCGCACAAAGTATTCATTGGTTTTCTACAGGTATACTCCCTCTTCGTTGAGTTGAGGCCATCAGCACCACTTTGGTTATCCCGTTTTTTATCGTACGATAACCACCAAATCCTCTTTGCAATATGCAACAAAACATTTATTTAAGAAAGTGCCACGTCAATGTCGGTTTTACTTGGCTAGCCCGATTGCTGGTGTACTGGAACAATTCAGTTGCTTACATGTCACACATATCCCAAATGGATTTGCGTGCACAGATCAAATAGTCAGATGTGTTCCATCTTTCTGACAACTTTTACCGGACTTGCTGAACTGGGTATCAATCAAGGTTGACTGGATTCACATCAATAAAGTTCGACTGTATTAAATGTTCCGTGAGTCTTGTGACTGCATTGTCCTGGGAACGTTTTGCATTTTAGAGTTGTACAACTTAGATAGCTACAACATGGACTTGTAAGACGTAATAGGTATGTTCACGGGACGGGCGTCCTGATGTATAGATGCTCCCGTTTTTCCACAAAGACTACGTGTTCGACTCTTACTTGGGAAGTCAATCTGCCCGATCTATCCAAGCCAGACAAAGTTTGTTTCTGAAAGGTTGCTAGATTAAAAGTAAGAATGCTCACTCAAATTGTATCCTTTTCGAGCGAGATGCAACGCAACAAACGTATATGATTAATAAGCCAGCACCTACTGGTCCCTAATACATTGCGAAACCGCGCCTTTTTCATAAGTACAGGAGTAACGTCTGTGGTATTCCGTCAACCGCTCTAGTGACGGCACGCCATGGTAACCTGTGCGCTTGTCTAGAAGAGTTCTGCACGTATAAGTTAGGCTTTCTTAACGGGATTCCGGAATACGTTGTAACCGCTATGTTTCAAACTTTCACCTTTTTCGTGCAATTAATGTTTACTCCTGAAATCGCCTCACCTGTCATAGCGGATGTGTGAGCAAAGCTTATCAAGAGGGCTAAAAGTAGGCTGTAGATCTGTCACTGTTGTCCATTCTTTAACCCAATAACAATGCACGTATTGCCCCTAGGAGTCTCTCTGATACACCGCTCCGTGGAAGCAACAGTGTACAAAGGCAAAATACACTGTGTTACTGTGAGCGCAAAAGTTACACTCCATATTTCCATCTGTACAGCGCGGAAACAAATTTTGATTCACATTGCGTTAGGCCTATATAACATCCATTTCGTAACCACTGTTACAGTGGTATAGTTGATCTGAATAGTAAAACAGCAAACCTGACTTTCGCCGTTTTTATTCTCAGCCGAACTCGCCCGTCACATCTGGATGTAAAATTATTTAGTGGACGGACAGAAAACAGACAACCAAGCTTGAGGTAGTGCACGCTGACGCAAGTTCACGTCTACGGCTCAACGTGGAAGTTATTAACATCAGTAGTAGTAATAACTTAGCGGTCAGATTTGAAACTAAACTGCAGCTTACCCTTGATAAGATGAAGCAAATCTTGGTTTCTATGGATTAGTGACCGAAAAGCAATGGGGTTAAATAACGATGACCTCCTGCATAAGCTCAAACATTCAACGCACAGTCTGTCTACGCTTTGTTATCTGACAGACGAACTGCAGGTGAAAGTACGAAGGCTTTTCGAAAACAGCTTCCTTCCGAATGTTACAGTGAATCAAATCTGTCCATCTCGTAAAGGATCCACCAAATCCACAGCAACAATTCGTGGCACCGAACCCGAGTAACCGGTACTGTCCACCAAAGCCTTCGGTCACAGATTGTGCATCGAAAGGGCCACAGCGCATATGACAAATTTAGCTACTCAATTAATAGTCGCCCTCCTCTCTCTAATTCACGGCAGTGTTTGACTATCTCAAACCTTGCGTCAGTTGGTTACCCCATCGACCAGAAGAACTCGGTGTGACTCGATTAGTTGGCGTCTTCAGTACCCTGCCTCAGTCTAATCATCTCTGCATAATAGATAAGTGCACTCGCTCGAACTCAATGCCAAACATACTCTTTCTCACTTCGTTCCAGATTACCCACGCGTGTCGCGTGATAGGTACGCTGGCTCACTAATGTCCTCTGCCTCAGTATTCGATGACAGTGCTTTCTGCATTCAGAAAGATCGCTTTTCACAACCAGTTGGGAGTAACACCCAATATCGTTTTATATGCATAATATTTCAACCTGAGAAAGATGTCGTCCGTGGCCAAAGACAACGCAGGTTACTTTACAATGTCCTTTACTTAATTATATGCATCTCCTTGTTTAACTTGGTAGCAATACAATAAATTTAAAAGGGCGCGCGTTATTGATTTTGACAGTCTGTCGTGGATCTTGTCAAACTGCAGCAGCTCTTCGTCAGCACAACTAAAGTCACTCGACCTTTCCCTCGGCAGTGAGTCCATACCAGTCATAGGCGTAGTGCAAAACATCCTCTTCAATGAAAAATATGAGAAGGAAATATTAAAGCACTGAGGTACACAGCTCTTGGTGTTCTGCAAGTTGAAACAGTTCTCCGTAGGCTTCATTCCAAGCCTTAGTGTAAAAATTAGGCGTTGACAATAGGTTCATTGTTTGTTAAATTAACCCGCGCGCTTAGGTAACACGTCACCACACCGTCACTAGAGCATAACGTTGTAAAGAACACAAACGGCGAATTTCGACCATTGACACATATGTTGCAGTTAGAGAATCTACCAGGGAGCATTAAATTTATGAAGATCCACATGTGACCTCTTTGTTTGCCTTTCCCAGTACAGTATTTTCACGAAGTACACTGAACGCTTTAATCCTGGCGACAACAACAAATGGATCAATTCCCTGTGACTTTCACCTGACCTGTCGGTTCCCTCGTTAGATATCAGAACCCTTTACAAGTTGAGAGGCCGTTTTCAGTCATTCACGTTATTGGAAGTAATTATGCTGAGGTCGCCAGTGAAATTACATCACGAGCCTTAAAAGTGTTGGTATTAGGTCTTCGACATGCTATCACTCACCTTGGTCTGCGTAGACTTTTTTGAGCCCACGGAACAAAATACGACACTAGAGGCACGTGGTGGTCATACGTTTGAAGCAGTAAACCAGATATGTTATCCCTCAGTGGCTGGGCTCAGCAAAACAGCCGTCTTGACTTTTAAGTGTGTATCCCATCTACCTCACTGGTAATTTCACTGAGGTGGATATCTTGAGCTCTGTGTAGACATTAGCTTGGAAAGTTCTCAGCTGTGTTCTGCAGTAAAAGCAGCCTTAACTTCCCTTGCTCCCCCAGTTGGCTAAGTTTCTTACTCGTTAGTCAGGTTACGCCTATGTTTTTGGACTATCCCTGTCCGTCTTTTTATGTGAGCTAAAGTAAACAATGTTCCACTTTACGGCCGGCAAATTTTAGGTTTTTTCAGACATCTAACATTTGTTGTGTAGAGAATCAACACAAACGCACAATGCAAGATCCCGATCCAATACTTATTAGGATAGGTATGCAAAGTGCCGTGCTTATCTTCTGAGATAGTTTGATTCACAGGCTTTGTTACATGAAAGCCAAGTTTCTTGAGAGAATACCGTTCTGGTGAATAAAGTCGTCTTGCAGTAAAGTTAAGGAAGAAAAGTCAACGTACCAATGCAGCGTCTGAGTCTAAGGACATATTTCATCAAAATCGACAGCCCCCCTCAGAACCATGTTATCCAGGCCTACCAGACAAGATTCCTATCAGAGGGTAGACCTGATCTAATTAGGGATGGCGTCAAACCTAACAACGACGCGCAAGATGTCCAAAGCTGATACTGGCCAACAAAAACCTATAGTTAGAGTAGGACAGCAACCTTCGCCTTAGTTAGTTGACTGTTGTGATTATAGTCCAAACCGGCCACCTGGCTCGGCAGCACCCAACTGGCTGACGTAGGTGTTCAAGACCGAGACCGACATGACTGGGAGAACTGCGCATATAGCTACCAGTATTTAAAATTCTCTGCCGACCGTCTGGAGTTATGCAAGTTTCTGGAGCTCATCCCAACAAAGTCCGCTCAGCCGACGAAGAACTGCCTACTGTTAAAAAACTACAGTCTACCTATGTAGTTCCAGTTATCGTATTACAGTTAGTGCAATGGGTCTGTTACCACATGAATTTTTCCACAATTATTGAATAGAAGTTGCGGATATAGTCAGATCCACCCGATGTCACTTACTCCAAATTCTTGATTCCGAAATGCGATAGAAAACAGCTTTCAATAAGTTGTGAACGTCCCACCGATCGGTATGCTTCATATCACAAAATTTTTAAGCATTAAACAATGGGGACAACAAACAGGATAGCAGCGACTTAGAGTTACCGGGTCAGTACTATAACCATAAGTTGTATTCTTGGAAACATGAAGAAAATTGACGAAAACTGCCGCATGGACTAGGTGTGAAAGGTCAGCAAAGGGGATGTACCAATAGTACCATGTCTGTTCATTCACCCTGCTTGGTTCAGTTGACAGGTTCGTCCAATTTACAGTGCAAGAGGGTGAATACTGTACTGGGCCAGTAGTGTTGTATAAACGCATGACTGTAGGTCCGATACGGTAGTAGCAGGAATCCCATGCTCGGGAATGAGGAGATTCTACGGCAAATTATTTTTCGTTCAAAACTCTGTAACGCATGTTACTAGATAGATGTCAGTTGATTAAGACTGGTGCCACTTTTGAGAAGTAAAAGTTCAATACTGCTCCATCCACAACTTGTAGGGCCAGGGAGCTATGGCTTGTAATTCTCGATTTATTAACCTGCCTGACAAGATTGACTTTGTCGACGTGATTATCACACATGCCAGAACAAGGCGCTTGGGCACAGTCTCTTTGTGACGGGCGAAATCAGAATAATTAGAACAGAAGTTGTAAATAATGAGGAAGTCATGAAAAAGTGACTCTAAGATTGTGGGTAATGTGTTCAGTAATTTAACCACTTTAATGTGTGTTCAGGTAGGAGATGAATGGGAACACCTCAGAGTTGAACAGGGAATGTTACTATAGCCTGACGGATAGATGCTGAGATAGAGTTCTTCTGTCATGTGCAGTAGAATAAACAAGCTGTGGAAATACAAATTTTATTTGCCAAAGCTAGGCGGATCAAATATTTGCTCACCCTGGAAAAAGTCCGCACCGTACTTCGTAGGAATGACGTCAACAAGTGTGTACTTTCTCTCTGTCAAACGTAAATAACCACCGAGAATCACGTGGTGCTGAAAACAGTTTGCAATTCTCCTAGTTTCGAGTACTTTGGTGGTTTGCGCCAAGAATGTTCTACCTGACATCACAGTACTATTGTACTTTCGTTAGAAACACTCTCGATGGGGGTTCCCTGATAGTGTGGTGGATTGTCAGGTCGGAAGTGCGAGTTTTCGAACACTCGACCGAATACCTCAACGCGGGTAGGTACGTTCAAAAGCCTGCCGCGATCGGATCAAGAACAACGTGCGCGGCCGGATGAGTCATCGCCCGACTGGATCGGACCAACGGGCGAGGCAAGGCAGGCGAAATACGACAGACGACCAGATCGGAGGCGTGGTTTTCCCAACATTTAGAGGAACATCTCAACACGATTTTGGAATTCGGTCAAGGCCAACATTGGGTGGATGGCGGACAGCACGAGCAGCCGGATGAGCCATCGCGCAACGAAATCGGACAAACAGACGAGGAATGGCAAGCGGAAAACCCCCCGATAGAAGGCACCGATCACACACGTAAACCGGTTAGAAGTGCACACGACGTGTGAACGGAAACCGGGGGGTGCTGCGGGTTGGAATTATGACTCATAAACGAGAGAGTGCGCGTTGCATGTGACTGGCGATTTGGACAATAAAGATTGTGCTTTATTGGACGCCTTCTCGCTACAATATGACTGAAGCAGCCCGTTTTGTAACCTTTTGTTAGTTGCAGATCACCCATTTTCTTCAATAAAACGCGATTGGTATGAGTGTAACGTCCATGTAGACTGTTGATGCTGGATTCAGTCTGGTCGCAGTCGTTTTGTTATACAATGTTAAATTCATCAGAATGGTCAGCGGTTCTGGGACAGGAATATTCTGACAATACTTTACTTGATATTTGTGAGGATTTGAATATTGTGGGCTACACGGTAATCACATTAGATCTGTGATCCAGTTAGCTTGTTCTTGGCCTTTTTATTTTTGAAATTTTCAGTCTAACGTTCTAGACACACCTGTCCCTTTCGAGCTAACCTCAACTGTGAATACCGTTGAAGTGCTCGGATGCTTCCATCATATCGTTGGTGTCTTCCTGAAGTTGTGCCGGCGATGAATACTCTATCCAGTTCAATAATTAGCAAGAGGCGTACGCGGGAGAACTGTTTCCTCTCAGTTGCGTGAGTTCAGGGCCATACGACGACGTTGGCACACGCCGGGCTGACTTTTTCAGTAATTCCGATGAGGTTATCAATCCCGTGTAACTTTTGACGGATTTTAGGTGGCAGTTTGTTTGGGTAGCGGTAGTAGGGTCCTAATATGGCATTTTTCAGTTTCTTATGACCTTGTGGCTCGGGTGATACATTGTTTGCAGCATTTGCGCATACTGTTTCTGTGGTTGTAATGAGTCTAGCTGACGCCAAATTCATTGCGAGCCTTTTCACGTAAGTCAGGAGGTACTTTACAGGTGGCCCCTTTGAAAACATTCTCACCCCTTATTACTCATGACTTCTCCGTCAAATTGCCGCAACGTAATTTGCTACAAAGTTTTATAGGTTCAGTTTTCATTTGTGGTTTCCCTTTTTTCTGCTGAACAGGTAATTGTATTGATAGCTGGATTCCTAACTTGCAGTATAAAACTTCTTTCCCTAATATAAAACATCCCTCCCAGTTACGAAGTTGAATAACGAAATCAGATCTAAGCATATTTTTGCATTTTCAAATAGATCAAGGAATCAACACTAACTTGCATCTAACCAACCCTATCTTTCAGTTAGGTTACAATAGGCCTATTTATAAAGGATGTGGGCTTTACCTTGGTTTGTGAGCGTGAAAAAATAGGAGATTCCTACGTGTTGAACGCCCTGAATTCCAGGTTACGGGCTGATTAAAACAGCCTTAATTTTCTGCATATGAGATTAATTGCTCGCCTATCACAATGAGTCAAGTGAAACTCAACAAGTGACCTCTAGAGAATTTTTCAAAAATCCACGAATCCCATTGTTGAGTAATTGAATTACGTTACTGTGGCCTTCAAGTTACTTCATATTGATATAAACCCTGCTTTTTGTTTTCGAAACAACTACTAGAACGAAGCAGTTTTCTATAAATTAACATTAGTTTTGACTGCAATCTAGGCCGTTCTTGGAACAGTTCTCTGCTATCCTTTCGCAGTCGAAACTTACCAGGTCAACGCCAGATAAATGAACTGAAATATGTGGTGGCGGTGTTTGAAGTGTATTACTATCCAACCAGATATCAGTCTGCCTGAACCGCCAGGTACGTAAGCCATTCTGTGTAGTTCACTAGGCCAGGAATTCTTGAAAAATATAGTGATCTACCATTCTGATCTCCTTAATCTATTCTGGTTGGCTTGTTTATTCAATGATCTTCCTTTCCAGCTGATGCAGCACGGGTACCGTATGGAGATACGTACGATTTCGAACACAGTAAGTAAAGGGTCTGTCGTTCAACAAACAAGTATTACCCAAATATACATCTGTATGTACCAAGTGTGTATAACTTTCATGCAAGTGAAAACCTCTTATGTGAACGGCCGTGACTTGCTGTTTTCAAACTGAAACTCGTGTAAAACCCATGGAAAGTGAACCCAGTGAAAGAGAGACAGATATTGTAGGATTCGCTAGAACTGGAACAAAAGGGTCAGTTGGACCTCTGAGAACAGATATTTACAGGGTTGTAAGTTTGCTGTCTGTAATTCAGTTAGCAGCAAGATTCCACTTGCCTGTCAACTTGAAACTCAGGGATTAAGGTATATTTTCCCCAAAAACTGGACGTGGCCTTTTTAACCGGAAGGCCAGCGTACCTTCCAAACGCCCTGACCACTCTTTCGACAAAGTCTCTAATTGCACTTTCAACTCCCAAAATGTATTTCAAATCCGAAAATACAATTATTTGTTTGCGCTGCTATTCATTTGCAACGTTCTTCGTGTTACCATTTAATCGTGTCTTAGTTGTAGTAAAACATTTAGGCTAGCGAGCCACGGTAACTTAATCCTAACGAATGGGCCACAAAATTCCCTGGCCCATCGTATTGAAATTTGTCCTTCTCTGCCCTGTGCCTCACTATGTCGTTACAATTTGCCTTGGTTGGGTAGCGTCACTGATCGTGACTCAACGGTACAACATTCTAATTTGTTGAGTGACTGTGTATCAAGGGAATCATGAGGTGAGGTTTTTCCTGATCTATGTTCTGTCTGATTGAGGGGTGGCAACCTATCAACAATCCAACATCTTTGTGCTGTTTCAGAAAAGGAGTGGCTTTTCGCGCAGTACAGCGTGTGATACACATAGTACCGTGGTCCTCGTATAGCACAAATCTCAATGTGGTACTTCCAAGATTTGGTAAGGTTTGAATATGAATATACCGTAGTGTACACATAACAAAAACAAGACTGGCCGACAATTAAAGAGGTGGAGGAGGTGGTGGAATAAGTGATATCCCACCTGGACCTGCTAAGGTTGACAAGACCAGTGTTGAGTGGTGTAATATAAATAATGCGTTTCTTTAGATCTGGCCCTATCGCACACTGTCGAATTAATCTATTGCTAGGACACTAACAGCCATGCACACACCCCTGGTATATCAGTGGAGTACCACAATCAGTTACGTATGGCCAATGCTTACTGGAAAATTGACAGCCACTGAATCTCAGAGACATATTTGGTCACTATAGCCGACCATGGCTTAGCGGTGTCCCGTTACGAACGCTACTGAGCCTCACTAGTCATCGCAGTAGCAAATGGTCGGCTGCCGTTAAGGTGTGCACCTCTTGCTTGCAGCAGATTGGACAGGCAGTTTTTTACCGTCACGGCTGGCGACAGTTTCTGTACCCCCGTCAAACAGTTTCGGCGGAGAGCATGAGACGTGTAGCGAGATTAATTGCAGCTGTTTGATAAGTTGAGGTTTGGGTAATCAGTTCACACACAGTTTGGTGTTGACGAGTCAACACGAAAAGTTTGCATCTACCAGCGTTCGTGTTTCAGCTGTTCTGTTCAGATTCCCATCCCGTTAATGTCACTGCATCAGGTCCATGAGCAAAATGCATGTCAAACTTTCGATTTGCGATTTAGATTTGGCGCTTTCAGACTTCTAGTCCACCATCTTCAGTTAGTGCACGTCCAACTGAAAATATGGTGCGTGAGGTTATCCTAGTGAGTAATAAAAAAAGAGAATAACATTTCTGATATTCTACCTTCCAACTACGCAGGGTGAACTATACTGCGTTGTCCAAATTTTCCACCACTTAGGCGAAGACGCCGCCCTACTTGCTCTTCTGGAACAGCGTTTAGCCAGAACAGATGTTCGCGCGTCGGCTTCCGGTGTTGAAGAGAGCTTTCGTGATAACGGGGACATTCCACTGAGGGTGGTCGGGCCACAACAGCGATCAGGTCACGTCGTCGACGGTTCCAGCCAGGCCATCATCAGTGAATTCGCTCCAGGTAGTTTTTATTTCTCGTGCACAAAGCGGAAACTTATAGATCGTCCGCTTAGCACTTGATATTTTACCTTAACTTGCCTACATAATTGAACCTAACCTTGCCACCTCATAAAAATCCAACGGCCAGTATCAATTCACTCGATCAAAATAGAATTTGTGGTAAGGGACAAGTGTATTGAGTACTCCTCTCGAACATTAATTAGAAGCAATACTGCCACTGAACTCCGCATTTCCCACTGTGTTCCTCCTTGTTTTGTGGTGTCTTAAAACAACGACTAGAAGAAGTATTAGGGTGTGGCAAAAACTGAATCATATGGGAACAGTAATATTACAAGTAAACTTAGAATCGAACGAGTACGACAAAGTCTCGAGCAGGGAAATTCTCTGAACTGAATATCATCCTTTCTGTATTTGCATTTTATTGATAGTCGATACTGTGTTCTCCAGAATTATTTTAAATGCGTAACTGTGAAAATTGGATGATAAATTACTGTAATTTGTTTATTCATTCACCCTGGCTCATTCCAACCCGAAGAAGGTTCTGGTGGTGTTGTCTTGAAGCACCTGACATAATGTGGGTTTATTTGCACACAGCATATTATATGCTACTTCAACCAAAAATATTTCACTTCGCTTGCACGTGCACAGTGAAATTTTCGTTAGCTTTTCCCGCGCAGGTAGTTGCGCTCACAATCAGATTTTGCTCATTTCCATGCGGTCGTTTGTTGACTCCGATGACTTACTTGAATCAATGGTACTAACAAAGTCAACCCAGCTTTCCGGCATAAGATATTGCCTCTTACAACCAGCTTCCGCACAGGATTTTCCAGGTCAGCGTGATGTGGATTCACAATGGAGCCAGTATACTGTCCGGTCAACACCTGTTAAGCCAAACTAGTCTAGTGATGGCCAGTTGAGCTTTTTCAAGCCGATCAGAAAACTTTCGTATATCGTTTTAGTGAGAGTCTCTCATAGCCCGGATTTTCTCAAGTCCCTGTGGGTAGGAATTATATCAAATGACAGGCAATTCGTGTCTGGCTTAGTGAGAGGAAGTTTCGCTGTTGTAAAAGTTTTGGGGGTCTGAGTAATGATTGCTGTAAGGCTGAGGGAGGTGACCGTTTTAGAGAAACAGTGATGCAAATACATTTAACAAGACCAGACTACGGTGTTCATTGCAGGAACGTTATGGCTTACAAGAGTTTTCTGTATGCGTAAGTTATACTGCACCGTAAATGTTTTTCAAAGACCAAGGGATCAGCAGTTCAACCACATAATAACAAAATCGACCCTTACACCTAATTGTTCACTTCGGAAGACCACACTTTTCCTTTCTTTCGGAGACTGAAATGTCCAACCCAGATCGTAAGCGAATGGTTTTCAACTGATAATTTATGCTAAAGACACTCAGAACCTAACATTCCTGTTAAGATCGCCAATAATTAACACATCACATTCATAATTCTCATGACGGCTACAAAGCGAATCATGGGTCCAGTGAATGTTTACAAAGTGTACGTATGGGCAGACCGAACAGACTTCCAGACTATACACGTAAGCAATGTACACTGTTCCAATTCTAGTCTTACTTCTCACTTATGCACGTGCAAGTGGTGAATTACCCCTAATCTGAAGAATGCAGGTCGCCATATTTTCGTTCACTGTCGCTTCGTTTTTATCACTAAAATTTCTTGTGACTTTGGATAAGTCCAGACTATTCAGTCGGCTACCACTCTGTAACCCATTTTCATCTAAGAACTCAACTCAACATCATCCTACCTAATTCACCTCATCCAAAGTGATCATGTGGCCCTAATGAAATAAAACACTATGGACTGCTTGTATTACTCAAACGTGGTAGCAAACTCTTTCCTAGGAGAGATTGAAGTCTTGAACACCTTCGAGCAGATAAATAAGCAAGACGTCGCGTCTTTTCAAGAACGCTAGGTGTGGTGAACCTCGACGAATATGGGCCAACTAAGCAGTAATACTTGATGACAAAAATCACCCGAATACAGTCGTCCATGTTGAAGTGTCAGGGTTTTTTAGACGCGCAAGCTACTGGAACTCAGATATTATATCAGACAAAGTCAGGAAGAGTCTGCAGGTCCCTGTGAAACTCGACAGTTTAAAAAGTCCATTGTATTTTGTTAACATCATTGAGACCAATATCAAGAAGTGGATGTTCATAAACAGATGTGTATCACACTGTTAGTGAGATTCTGGTCACTTCAATGTTTAGCTCACACCGATGAAGCAATACAAACCACTGTTACTAGTAAAAATCATCTTCTACTGACCCCAAAGCCATCGATACTGCGTTGGTGAATAGACCTGACGCACCTAATTGGAGTTTGTCAACAGTGACACTTGTTGTGACTTCCGCAGATATCCTTGTAAATGATACATCGCTTAGTATAGGCCTGGACAACATATCCGTATGGTTCACAAAATTTTGAATTGCAATATTCCAGCATTTCACGATCGGAGAAACCCGTTCGTTTACTCAGAGGTCATTTTCTTGTAGTATTCCTCCCTGAACAACAAAGGTGGTTTCTTCTCATGAGAAACTTTTATTTCGGACAAGTAAAAATGTGTCAGCTTGAATCGACTCTATCGTGAAGCACATTATTCGAAGCAACCATCGTCAAATAAGGTCGTCTAACTGCGGCCTTGCATTTTCAAAGCACTGTCAACTATGTCTGTGTTAGAGCTTTGCATGCTATATAAGCGGGCAGTTAACCTTTAATTTTATGGCTAACTCCCCGTCCCCACTATTTGTACGATTTAAATAAAAACCACATTTGGTAGTCTTCTTTTCACCCGATATTCCACTGCCACTTATCATCCAGCCCTGCTCAATAAATTGGGCTTTACTCTCAACCTAATAATCGTTGCAAGCTGTTATGTGGTGCTTCGTGAAATAAAGAACCAGGTTGATCCCCGAACAAATTCTTCTATCGTACAAAACAAAAGCCCCATTCACAATGAACATGCAGCTCTTCTGGTAAGCTTATTCGGCTACCCGTTTGCTGTCACTGAATGGCGTAACTTTTTTTCTTGCGTTCTTCACGTAGGTTTTTGATCCAACGATTTTGTGTCGTTTGTTGATTGCTTCTTGCGTACCAATTGGTTGCGCCGTGTTGGTGGTCATGTTCAATATCAATAGCCGCCTGATCGTCACCTCGCAAGATTATTGGCGGGCGAATCTGGCTTTTCTGATTGGCCTGAAGTTGCGTTTGTTTGAGCCAGCATTCAGAATCAGCTACCGGTAAATAAACAGAAACGGACCATGTGGTAGGCCAACGCTCATCCTCTCACTTAAATTGTTGAAGAAAAATCGGTAGAGATATTCACAGTCAGGTGCTACTTTGGGTGGGACATGGTCCCAAGCCCGTCTAATTTTTGAGTACGCTGAGGCTCGGACAGCGTCATTCATATGCGTATCAGTGAAGAACCCTCAAAGTTTGATTATAGCAGAGCTCCGATGCGAATCAATAGGATGGTCGTTATAACGGTGAGCTGAATGTTCCACAAGATTTACGTATTAAGATTACGGTGATACATCTACTGCTTATTTTATTTTAAATACACACAGGTGGAATTGATGGGTAAAGTAACATGTTTAGAGCTGTTTAAACAAGCAAAATTGGCCACAAAATGACTTTGTTTAACTGATGTTGACTATCTCGGCGTTTCGAAGTTGTCTACGAAGGTCGGAACGTCTACAACTGGCCCAAATTCACTTCGGTCAGAATAAAGTAAGACTCAACTGATCATCCGCTGATTGCTCATAAGCGGCTAAGCTTTCCATGGTTTTAATACTTACAATACGAACTGACTGTCGTTCAGGTGGTGCAGTACGTGTATTCCTTCCGGTTGAGTCCCAAGTGAGTAGATCTACTCCTACTCCTGGGCGGGCCTCACCAGTACAGGCCCCGAGCTCTGGTGGGTACGCAGCCTTATCCGAGTTGGGTTTGTCCTACGAGGGCGTTCCAGTTCCTGCTCCATTGGAACTTATGCTTCCAAGCTTCGAAGAGACTGGTAAGGAGCATGTGCAAATAAATTGGAGTATGCTTTGATGGACTTGGATTTACCATGAAGCATGTTTCTGTACTCTTAACCAGCAAATGTTGACTGTGCTGCTTTGAACCGGATTAACCTCCTGTCTTCAGTGACGTAGACAGCATGCGAACGTCTTTGAAAGCAACTTTTCTCTGCCTACACGTTAATTTGTCAATGAAAACGTTCCTACAATATTCAAGAATACGTCATCATGAGCTCGAACCAATGAAATTTAGGAACGGAAAAAATAGCGGAGACTGATCGAGTTGATCCGCGTGATGCAGAATTGCTGCATTAAGTTAGTGTCGTTATGATCAGAACTGCATACAATAGCTTCTTATGAAGCCTGATTGAAAAACATTTAGCCGTACGTGATATCGTTGTTTGAAATAAAGATTGATTTCCAGACCTTAAAGCCATTTGGTTAATGGTAGATCATCCAATCTAGTCCTGTTTTAACGATGCCTCATAGAGAAATGAGCATGCAGAGTGTTTAGCATGACCAGTGCAATAGCAAAGCACTGCCTCCTACGCACTTGACTTGCATCTGCTTCAACTGCCAAATAATTTTTGGTTAATTTTGAAAGATTTTGAAAAGATCAAACATACTGTGCAGAACGTCTTACCAAACTCGCCAGTTACCTTGTAAATGTAGCGCATAAATTACCTGGCGTTGTCAAGCGCACTCGAATAAAAGATTCACTGCAAAAACTGAGCCCCATATTGCATGATGCCTGGTTTGCAGCTACCCAACCTGTTTTTCGTATTCTTTTCCCGCATGTAGAGCATGAACGTGCAATTACAAAGTATACGTACACCAATGTTTGGGTTCATAACTGAATAGCTATAAGTATTCCTTGGAATATAACGGTAGCGTCAAGAGACAGTCTTTCCATCCGTGTATAAGATAGTCGATCAGTTAACAACTTTCACAAGTAATAAGCGTCTTGAAAGTTTTATAATACTATCTGAACGGTACCTGCTAAAACATTAACAGGAAAGGGTGTGTAGTGGGTAGGCGCAAAACATAATGTCCCCGAACCGAAAGTTCAACCGGGAAATCAAAACAATCAGACGCCTGAAACCAATAGGATACCAGTGAAGGTTATTTTTAAATTCAGGATATCTCTTAACTCTGACCCAAAGCAAGCATCCTATATCACGAAATTTAAAAATCAATTTGTGAGCACAATAACTATGAACGTTGACAAATCTGGTTCCGAAATAGCTAGAACGCTTTAAATGAATATTTGTTTTAGATTCCATCATAACCGTATGTTTTCTTTTATCCCACATTTTAATTGCACATTTGTAACTTTACAGCATCACAGATCCCTATATTTCATATGTGTTCAGTTTGCATCTCAGCCACTTGATCAAGTATCCCATACACGGCCGGACAGAATGGTCCTTATTGCAATAATTTCACAGTACACACGCTGTGTATACTTCTGTTTCCAAACTAACAGCGATGCACAGCGGATGTTATTCTGCAAAAAAGCCACTACTCTTACCCCTTTTTTTAGCTTTGTTTGGCAGACCAACTGTGCGGTTTTTGTAAACCAGTTTTCGCCAATCCGACTGGAGCTTAATAGATTTCTAACATGTTAGGAAACCGGGTACAAGATACTTAATTCATTTTCATTCTCCTTATGAGTGTGTTTGCTAGAAGAAATTTAATCTATCAAAATGTGAAACTTACCGAATACCCATCTTGAATACAACAGCGGAAATACTGGAACTTGTTCGTTGCTATTACGATGTGGTTATTTTGTTGTTTCTGTCACTTTCACCTAACAGTTATCGATTACTGGTGAGCAGTCGGGGATTTGGTTTATTTTCAAGTTGAACATCACTCACATTTGATCGCAGCTTTCGCATTCAGATAAACTTTCCAGCCAGCTTCTTTCCGAAACTTGTTTTGCTTCCGAAAGTTACCGATTACTTTAGACCGGAGACCTGAGAAAAATATACACTGATCCAGCCCGGACGTGAGTTATTCAGCTATGAAGAACTCGTACTGACTTATCTCTGTGTGGATAATTGAACAATCAAAGTGCAGAAAAGTAACATATACGAACACTGCACAGAAAAAAGTCAGGCGAAGACAGACTGTGTCTGAGAATGTTATCAGAAATCTGATGACTGTAAGCTGACGTTCATTAAATACTGTGACCAGCCGTCGTGAACGACATCACAAGTCTCCTCCGACACTGCGTGAGAAGGCACAGAGTCTCCCAAACCATGTATCTGACTTATTCCGTCGCCGATTTGCCCGAAGTCTTTATAGAGGTGAATAATGGCATACGCAAACGGTACTCGTAAACATATGGTTTCGGGTCAAAACTTCACTCGCACAGAACACCATCATGGTTGTGGTGGTCGCCTCTAGTCAGTGCAACCTGCACGAATAAGATGATGCTGTTACTTCGCACCTTATCATTCCAAAAACAGCTAAGGTTTCAATAAAGGCCGCTTAGTTAAGCTCCACACGATTCTGCAAGACTGCTCAAGACGTGCTATCTAACGATTTGCACCGGTATTTGATTTGATAAATCCAGGGCACGGTCCGGTAACTGCATGACATTGAACATCGAGAGTTGATTTTAACTATCTGGTTGGAGACACACTGCGTGTGGGTAATAATGTATCAACTGCTAAAACAACACCGCATCAACAGTTTTATTTGATTGAACAATAGCATCCATTCTTTTCTGGTTCTTTCCGGCACACCAAAACCAGCGCAGGGGATACAACTCTTCAAAGCTTCATCATAATTTTGACCTAGTGCGTAGAACACAATGTCCTTCTTCGATTATGTGCCCTTTATTGATGCGCAAGGAGAAGGCTGCGAACTAGAGGTACAGAGATTGTTCTCCTCCGTTTGTAAACAAGAACTGTGGACAAACATTCGGGCAATACACTGTGATTTCTATTAATTAGGTCGGAACTTTCAAAGACGAAACGCACAAAGTAGCCAAATACTTGTTTACCAAAAGTCAACAATGATTTTAGTTCAATGTTTACGGACTCTCAACCCTGACCACATCCCTGAGGCTGCAAAAATAGTTTCTCATTGAACACTAAATTAGAAAGCTCTCACGTTAAGTCAGTTGTCTATAAGTTGTGTCAGAACGATAACGACAGAAACTATTTTTCTTAAACTGCACTGTTGGAACAGTCTTTCAGGCTTTTTTTCAGGCGTTAGTTACTGATGATGACAGATATTTACGGCTTCATGAGTGGGAAGCTTTCGAAAAAACAGGTTTACAAACAAATGTGCAACAGGAACTTTATTTTGCACAATCTTCAAGAGCAAAAGTCTTGGAAGGATGTCGCCTTTTTGGCGTAACATTTCGTCTTAGTACAAGCTCCCGCGACTCGTTCATCCTAGTCTGGATTTGACTAATGAAAATCATCAGCCTGACCGAGGGTTTGATTT
Organism: Paragonimus westermani; assembly: GCA_008508345.1. Taxonomy (NCBI): domain Eukaryota; kingdom Metazoa; phylum Platyhelminthes; class Trematoda; order Plagiorchiida; family Troglotrematidae; genus Paragonimus; species Paragonimus westermani. Next base: position 299,259 of record QNGE01000037.1, on the reverse strand, counting down.
TGCTTTGACTACTTCTGGATTTATGGACCAAAATGAGGTGTGGACCGTTGGTATCAGTTGGTGTCACTGACATTTACGAAAACAGCCATACCAGGTGAACGTCGGCAGTTTCTCCTGGATTTTTGTCAAACAACACAGAAAAACCTGTCCTTATGCATTTTAACACATGGAAGCTTCATCTACTGCAATACAAAACCTAACAACTGAAATCTACTTGATCAGCCTGTATAAAGACGAGCAATGTTACCGTGTGCATTGAGTGTAACTGACTGAGTTTTGAAAGGTTAGAGCTTCAGAAGGTATGCGTGTGATGATCTGAACTTGGCAGAAGCAGAACAGTGGTTTCATGGACGTTACCACTCAACAGCAGTGCGTACCTGTTCAGCTTTTGTCAGATCTGCTGTTCACTTATTCGTGGATATTTCTGGATCGCGATATTTCATTCGCTAGTTATCTGTACAATGCACGTCCGACTTCGTGGAATCCGTGAAACGGTGGGAGAGCCAAAAGTGTTTTTTGAAGTGTGCTTTCCAAAATTCGCGAGGCGATTAGGACCATATGATTAACAGAGATTCTGTATGCTTCTTTCAGTTCCCCTTAACACTTTTGCTAGGTGCTTTGCCGAATCTGCGATAGGCGTAATGATTAAATAGAAACTGGGTTAATTCTCTTTAACCGGTGTGACTGCACGTGAGCTGAGAAGAACAATGCCAACTGATACCAACATAACTTTTACCAAATTCGTTTCTAAAAATCAGGTTACAAAAAGAAAAACCACTACACAATAGTTGTGGCATTCATCCAGCTTCATAGAAAATTTAAAACGAAAAAGTGACTTATTTTTACTGCCACAGTAAAAGAGACGACTTCTATGGACTCGTCACGCATTTCTACTGACACAGTAACTTCACTGTGCCCTATCATGTTTCACCGCCCAGGAAAACAAAGAACTGTGTTAGCAGTGGGTTGGTAACTACTTACCGCACCACTCACTTGTTTAGAGTTAAATCATCCAAACAGACAACTGAACTTGAAGCAACCGAACTTAATCAAATGATCGTTGTTCCTGACCAGTTTAAATATGAGCCTCGGCAACGTTTTCATGATGCAACTGTCTTGACTGCTAAACCGTTCTCTTCGCATTAAACATTTGTACGCTAACAATCAACTGCAATCGCGTGAGAGTAATGCATAGGTTGTTTGAGTGTCATGAAAGGAGAAGGAGTAACCGATCTGATAGCTTCATCCGATAATTACGATTAGGACTTCATATTAAATTGGATTCGCTTAAATCATTGAAATTGCTGAACGACATTCTGAATATTTTTGTGGCATGAGCTCTGGATTAACAAAAATTGAAAATCACAGGCAGATGATTGAAATATTCTCTTTCTTATTAACTACTCAGTTGACATCTTACGATGGAAATCACTATACCTCAGTTCCGCCCTTGTTACAGCACGTTTGTTATGGGTGTCCTTGTCACGGATCCCAAACTGTGCTTGACTGAATTTTTTTATGCAAATATTCAGCAATATTTGCTTGCTAGTTATGCGCAAGTTTCCGATAAAAGCTGAAGATCCGGGCAATCCAAAAGAAAGCACGCGGAAGCAAAATACAAACTTACTTCCAACGATCCAGATTATGTCAGGTTATTTGTGGACCCTTGAAAGCAGAAACCTGTATGTACACTTCACCATTTTTTATGAAACCAGCACCTTTGATCCAGTGGGTCAAGAAACGCTCAATATTTTAAGCTAGCCTTATAAGAAAACATGCTAGAGGGTAAAACGCTGGTGTGCAGAAAGTGGTCGTATACTGGGGTAAATCATCTGCAGTGGTCAATTCAAGTCCATTTTACAAGGCAATGCAAGACCTAGAGTAAAGAAGCAAAGTATCGACCATCAGGAAAGCCCTCATACTCCGCTGTTCAAAGCAACTGAATCATTGCACTCTCCATATCTGAACTGCTTTCTTTAATAAACTTAGCTTAGTTGTGGTCATTTAACAGCTGTTAAAAAGTGCGTAATGGAAATGGAGTTGATACTTTCAGTTGATTGACTCCGACCACAAGAATAGACAAAGCACTGTTAAAAATTCATGTTACACCCACTCGGCGTAGATCCAGGAATACGAATGCACCACTTTTCCGGAGATATTGCATTTTTGGTGAGGAAGTAGTTTTGTTCATACGTTCACGAAGGAACTTTGTTAATAAACTATAACTATCATATGACTTAAGATACGCTGGCTATCCAGAAGTGGTCAAGAATTTTGAACAATCCTGGTTGTGTCGGTTGTGAGCATTCGTCATGCTTTTACAAGAGGAACATTACGGTACATCAGTGGCTTGTGTGCATTCTACCTACTAGTATATAAGAGCGGTGATCTGGTCCTCAACAGGGAGTACACCAGTAGGCTGAACAATTAGTACAAGTTATATTTTACCAATTTGTAATTTTAATCAAGATTAATCTTTAAATCAACTTTCTTCTGTATTTTAGGTGAATTTGAACGCGAACCTCCTGGTCCATACAGTTGGCCGGTAAGTATTCGCACACCGCACTAACTGTTTTAATTTGAGAAGTATAAATTGGGTGATAACTTTGCGTAGCAACGAGCCAGTGATCAATGGGTCCCATGTACAACACCCTCAATAGTCCTGTTAGCGGACAACTTTTTGATTTATACAGAACTTTTGGCTAGCCATTTTTTGCTCATCATTATCAATTTTTTAGTCAGTTGAAAAACGCTATGTACCCAAAGTGTGTACGCGATATACCAGGCACACCCAAGGTGGTCAACAGGTTTGTGCCAAATTATGGGTTACCCCGGGTAAAATATTATATGATCAATTCTTAACAGTTGAATCACGGTCAACTGGTTGCCACACAAGGCCGAAAAGGACGTATTTTTCGGCAACATAAACCCTTTATGTTTCTGATGTGTGCCTAAGAATTGAAGGAAATCTGTGAGAATTCAGATAGCAGATGGTAAAGAATGTCTCTGTGGGCAGCATGTTTTAATTTAATTAGACTGGATAACATCGTGCAAGAATGGTCTTAGAGATGGCGGAATATCTTTCCCAATTTACGCAGACAGTTAGTGGAGAACAGTACAGCCAGCATGGAAGAACCCATGCGATAATAGATAAATATGCAACGAGTTCATAGTGTCGCTCATGTTCTAATGTGTGGATTACGAAACGTTGGCTCATACTCCATATTTCGAAAAACGTCACATAAAGTTGCCAGATCCTGTGCGAGCCAGCTGTGAACCGAGATATGTGACCGCCGGAGGCTGGAGGATAACGTCCTACGCAAGTATGGTGAGTCACAGTAAACAGATGACTTGCAATAACGTTCGTATTTAACCACCGGAAAGAAAACTCCCTGACATTTGAATGCAATAAGAATGGTGGAATAGAAAGTAGAACCAGCAAGTAAACGATACGTCACGATCCTCACATAAACCAAGAGGTTCAATATCATTGGTGCGTTTGGACAGGAAGGTGTCAGAAAAGTTACAAGGATTGTGCCCCGCAGACAACGGGAATTCCTTTTTCAGAGTGGAACGTTTCGTTGTTCAGATGCCTTAACTACGTACTACCTGCAACGTAGTTTCCACGTTTTGGATGAGATGCCTTTGAAGTTTGACGTCTGTAATGAATCTTGTGCTTTCTGAGTTTTCACAATTCATTTTGAAAACTGTGATTCAGGAAAAGTAATTAGCTCAAACCAGTTTAGACTAGGTATGTTGAAATTTCATGGATGAGATTTAACGGAAGATACACCAATTGGGCTGGCACATAGGCTTCGTTGCAGTATGTAAGTAACTGATAGTTGTTCTCATTGGTATCATCTCCGTTTTTTCGGAAAATCACCTTTAGAGCAGATAAACGCACCCTGAATATTGCAGACGTTTAAAGCACACTACGCCTCACCGTGCAAAAGAAATTAATGAGCTGTCTTTGGACAGAAGTTCTGAAACCATCAGATCAAGTACTAACTTCTCAATCTAGTGAAAGTAATAGTTTTGCCAGTAGTTGGTCAGAATTCTCATGTGCGCTTCTTGTGTGCTGAATCCATACTCGCACTTCTCCAACAGTCAGGAATTTTACCACTTCTAATTCGGTGGTTGAAAAACTTAGAATGGAGAACACCGAGAGCTTCAGCATATTGTTAAGAGCTGAGGCTGATAGTTCCTCCAGTTTGCATAGTTTGTTCGGTCTCATTTGCCACATGTGGTTATGTACGGTTAACAGCTCGGTCTGGACGGTTTGGTTCTGCATTATGATTACGTCAGAACTAGAAAGGTTGTCAAAGGACAATCGTGCAAACATTCATTGAAGCTCTCAGTGTCATTCAATACTGGATGAGATCCAATTGTGAAAAATCAGAGCTTTGGCTGAATTCGAACCTGTGACAGAAACAACACGCCTCAACAAGGCAAGCGCCCCATCAGCAGAATTACAAAGTCAGATTAGAAGCTCGGATCGACTCCATCCGTAGCCGTGACTTTTCAGTTGGGTCTTATCTGAAACCATACACCCGCCAAACTGCTCATTAGGAATACAACCTCTATGCTCAACAGTAGCCTTGCTGGATTCCAGAGTGAAGTGTTTGAGAAATCCTTCATGGAGGCAATCGATTCCCTGGATCATTTGGTGGATTCCTTATGAGACAGTGGGATGGGTGGTTGACAGAATATAATTGTAAAATCTTCTCTCCTGGTGGAGCTTCATAGCTCGGATGGTACAGAGCTTGCCGCGTTGAGGCATGCTGTTTCTGTCGTTGGTCCCACCCCAGCCGAAGCTCTGGTTTTTCACAGTTGTCCCATCTAAAATCGTAAATCTGCCAAACTACTTACTAGCAGCTAATCGATACACGTGTTAAATTATAGGCAGTATCCAATGATACTGGTTCAACAGTTTCCGTAGCAGACAGAAACCTCTGCTTCTCAATAACTAGCTACTTAAAGTACTATAGCTCCACCTTCTGCCAGCCATTCTAAGTTCTGAACTTGGTGGTAATTGTCGGATGTGAAGATGACTCATTTTATATGAACCTGACTAGGAGATTAAAACGAGCAAGGACTTACACAAAAAAGTTACTTCAAACAACTACTACAACCTCAACTATTTCTTTTATATAAAAAGTCCTGGTGATGAAATTACGGCGATATATTCATTGTATGCAATGAGTTCACAAGCCACCCGAAGAAAACAGGTGTAGCGTCGTGGTCACCTGATCCACTGAGTCACTAGCCTAGCCTGTGGCTTAACAATGATAAATTTTGTGCAGCCAAACAAGTACTCGTAAAATTTTACACTCTTTTGTCTCCAACGGCCCAGTATGCTCGGTGGTTCACACCGAACACAGCCTTTTCAAAGACCGCTTTAAAGTCCTTTTTATCAGCACACCGTCGATGAAACAAACAGTTCGCATATTTGATAATAATTTTTTTGTGAACGCGAAGCTCTGAAAGGTACATAATCTAATCCCATTCCCAACAAACGAGAATGCTGGATCATTTTTTAGGAAGTCCACGTGACTTTTGTCTTCCCACAGCATATTGAGGACTTTCGAACGTTTTATGCTTTGTGGTGTGATCTCGGTCGTAGGAATAGCAGACTGGCGTGATCAAATATGTGAAGTGGGATAAGAAAGATCCCGGGGAATTTCTGATAGGTTCACTTGTGAGGTGACACAGCTATTATGCGATTCTTAAACCAGGCAGTTTATCACTGATAACTCGTTCGTTAAACATATTAATAAAAATTGTAGTTGAGGATTTCAACATACCCTTTGAGAATGAATGGTAACGGCCAATATGCCACATATATTTCAAGTCATTTCCACTACCCGCAACAAGCTATACCCCAGTGAAATCTCAGTTGGAGAATTGCGGCTCTGTATTGCGCATACATCAAGAACGGAAATACTGTAGGTAGTTGTTTCAATCAAACGTCTTATCAAACATAAGATCAGTCAGACGGCGACATTTGTCAGGCTGTCACGAACCCGAATCTCTAAATGGCAGCGTGGATCTGGATAAGGATGTGTGTTGTGCAAATTTGAGTTCAAATCACCAGGACTCCTTTTGGTTATGTTTAGGCAGTTTGGCAGTACCGCCAAAGACGCATGTGACCATTTGCCACATGACAACGAAATTATTTTGTACTAAGTATACTAGATGCTTCTTATCCGAAATATCCTTCAGTAAATTCTACACAAAGGTTAAGCCTTACAGCAAAACGGTATAATGTTTAACATTCAGCGTTAGCAGATCGCTTATTTGTAACTGAATACTAATTTAATCACATCGATCTCCCTCAAATGCAGTTGACCTTAACTGACCATGGCACATTGATTTTCAAATAACAAGTCTACTGTCGACTGACTACTCGGTATATCTTAACAGAAAAAAGATACCAAGAAATGACGGACTCAGCTACCAGGTGATTGCTCAACCTTTATAGCGCAATGAGGGGTCTACTAGAATGAGACGATGTCTTGCTTTTACAATAAATTACGGACCAGAACTAATAATTCCAGAGCAAAGCGTTGGCCAGCAAGTCTTGTTACGTTCAGAGTACGGATGCCGAATTTACCATGCGTTCCGTTATCTCATGTAATCTAAGCACCGTATGTCACTAAAAGAACGTTATACCCGAAAGTCGTGTGTGAAATCGTCGTATCTGAATTACACTAAGGTGAGCTCGTTTAGGATCGCTGCAGAGAAAATAAACATCACATAACTGCTGCACCTAACATCTAAGTTAATTTCGCCGGTTGCGTTTATAATAAGAAGAGTTACAGTGAATTTCTTGCTGTCTCATCATATACATATCAAACACAGTCACCATCATTAAACGTACCTGGAACTTTGCACTCAGATATTTACCATTCGAAACTCATCGGCTTGGAGAGGAGCACACGTAAAAGTTCATGAAGGTTTTAATTCTCATTGATACTGAATGACTGTTTAATTCTGGTAATTCGGGACCACGATTTAGCTACACATAATTGCTGCAAGGTTTTCAGACATTTTGTGCAAGTATAACATCTTTGTAATTTTAAACACTGAGTTAGCGTTTTGTGCAAAAGTCTCATCCAACTGAAAATAGATGGATTATTTCCAATAAACAGCAAACATTTGACCCCTATTATCGTTCCACCGAAAATCGCTTATTCGTAGAATTTTTCATTGGGGCCGACAGAATAATGTGAAAAGACGGAATTCGAATTGGTGGGACATGATTGGATTGTGTAAAATTTACAGAATTTCGAACTACAGCAAATGAAAAATCCCAAATAATAACCGAATGGCTTGGTTTCTGGCAATTTATCACTGCTCTTCAAGATAATCGTTTGTGAAACTCCCAACGACTTATCGTTGACGATGGTGACTCGTCATTTGACTGGCTACATTGGAAGAATCCTGGTTATTTTAAAGCCTCACATAATTCATTGTTATTTACCCAATCTTCTTCCGTAACCTGCACACCGTCGTGAATTTAGTGAACGTAAATTATCGTGCGGATTGAACGGTGACTTATTGAGAGCATGTTTTCCTCAACGTTTCCTCATAAGATTCGGTATGGCTTTCCGTGAACTTTTTAGGATTACTTACTAAAATCATACAGCCAACCCATGAAGCAGTGTTTTCTCACATGAACCTATATTTTGGCCAACAAAGCAAGACGATCCACAAAGTCAATCTACTAAAATCAATCAACAACCACTGAAAAATTGACTTGAAAGCGAGATATCTCGATGAAACTCAGTAAACTTTGCTTACAGACCGGAAAGTAATTGACGGTTGCGCGAAGTTTCTATGGCACTTGTTTCCACATTTGCAAGGTCTATAAAGTTAAAACTCATAGCACTTATGTTCAATGACAAACTGTAATTTATTTCCAAGCTATTTAGTGTAATAATTCAGGCTGACAAACGACAAAAAGTAGTTGATGGAAGAACTAAATTCCTCGACCAACCAAATAAATTAACGTTTCCAGATTCTCCTAGATCTCGTAAGTCAATTATGCGGACAGCTGTTTCCGGTCATTCTCACCGCACTTTTACAACTACATAAGATACATGAGTTTTATATATGTGCAATTAGAGCAAGTCAAATGGGTCACTAAAGTCACACGCATGGGGCAGATCACAGTCTACTGCATTTGGCTTGCACAATTTATATATATATATAATGCGTGCACCCTATGCAACTGTGAAAGCCCGATAAGAATTACCGGAAGCTGCTGTCCGTATAATTAGCTTTTTGCAAATAGGTTACAGACTGCTGTTTTGACCTGGTAATTCTATAAGCATGCTCGAAATTTGGTTGTCAGTATGAAAGATTTTCTCACTCAAATTTTCTCAAGTCTGCCGGTGGTGGCGAACAGGGAACAGGCCAAAAATCTCCTCAGCGTGTTAGGTTGCAAAAACAGTCGGAATATGAGCTTCGTTAGTTGGCTGTGTTAAGGTTTTAATTATTACAAGAACCCTCAACTTTTATCTCTGAAGTTGCATCGTGTTATGTTCATTCAGGCAGAACACACATGCACTTATACCTTGAATTTGTCCTTATTATCTTTGAAAAGCTTACGAACCAATCACGAGAAATGGAAACCACAAGTGATTTTTAAAATGCTCCCTAACAAATCAATCATCATGTTGCAATCACGAAAACTGTCAACAAAACGTTAAAAGTTACGCATGTGTGTACAACACGACTTGGTAAAATTGTATAAAAATGTTTTTGTTATGGTGGATTCCGCTCAATAAACAAAAGCTACTTGCAGTGATGTTTACAAGGAACAAGCTGTTCAGGAACAAAACACCTGTCTGCCAAGTATGTTTAACCAACTTTCAAGAAATCACACTGCGTTCAAACGAAAATGCAACTGTTAACAGTGTGCTTCTCTCCATAAGTGAGCTACAAACCTTTGTCCGGGTCTTCCAGATCACCTGCTGTCGAACTTGTTCGGGTAAACAAACCACGTTTACTCAACACTGAGATTAATTGCTGGTGGTCTGTAGCGTTTTAATTAGTGTTCACATTACTTTTTACTGTTTTGCCAATTACAGTTAACATACGTGATTATGTTGCTCAAAATAAAACAATTTCAAAAACATTTGTCACCGTCCTCAAAGCTGTTATCGACGCGCGTCTTCATGCAACTTCCAACATTGTTTGGTAATCTGTCGAAATATTTTTTGTGGACAAGTTATGAATGCCGTAACCATGAGAAGCAGATAAATAGCAAGTTTTCTCGTAACCACAGACATGTGATGTGAAGAAGAAAGTGGTCGATTAAGACTCATCTTATAAACTATGAGCGGCGCCTGCAATGGTTAGTTAGAGCAAAATGTTTACAACTGCCAAGAGGCCGCCTCAGCATGCGGCTTCTCTAAGTTTGTTCTGAACGACAAAAAACGGCCAATGAAACCAGTATATATGTCAGAAGTTCACGGGATTTTTCAGTGTCAGCAAAAAGGTAATGACGAAAGTTATGGGTGTAAATTATAAGGCGCTACCTGTCTGGATCGATGGGTCCCTTTTTGTACTTCAAAGCTAAGATGATTGTGCCCGACAGAAGCATTTGCGACAATCGATGTGTGCCACAACTTTGCCCAAGATTACAACATACCTATCCACGTTTGGGAAGTTACTTGGATGAAAGGAATAATTCGACAGATTGCTGATAGAACTATCGTGCGTAAGAAGGCCAATCAGAGCGCACTATAAGAACATCTTGTTTAAGCGGTTGGCAACCTCCACTACTAGACCTCGTTATGCAAACACATAAGACGGCGCTCAGACAGTACAGAAGCTGGTGATCTCAACAGAACCTTAAAAATTAACTGCGCTATCTGATTTACCGGGTTTTGATCAGAATTGGCATTCTACAGCAAAACCAAGTTGAAAACGGTATCCAACGATGCACTTGACAAAATGCCGTTATTGGATTTAACGGAAACTACAAGAAGGCGAATGCGTGCGAAGCAGGGTTGGCCGAATATTTAGTAAGGACGTCTAGAACCTAACCTATCCACGGCACTTGTTCACCACTGAACTGGAAAAAAACCTACTATCCCATCTGCTTTAAGTAGTTTAGTACGACAATGTGCTCCGAAGATGTGACGATCTGTTGCTGTCACTTGCAATCGAACTAGACTTTTATCCTGAGCTATGATAAGCGAACGTTTTAGACAATCACATCCAAACTAGAAACCATGCCTGCACCAATTCTGGGCTGAAAGCGCAAAGGCTCGAAACAGCTGAATTTCTTGCTGTGGAACGAGACCATTTTTCGTTCGAATTATTAAGCGGATAACCTGCACTTAGTTTTTCTCATTTAACAAGCTTTGTTGTGCGAAATACCCCTCTGTTCATCCAAACTTCATTTTGTATCACATGGATTGCTCTCAAGTCTTCATGTGTTGAGTTACCGAAAATTACTGTTCTAGCAGGTTGACCCTTTCTTCCGGGACCGCAACAAGATGAGTGTGACATGCGTCTGTGTTGCACAACCTCAAACTGACGTTACAGAAGTTAACTCTCACGCCTAGTGGCGCTGTCGTAGTGGACTGGGTCAGGCAGTACTTTACCACTAGATGTAGTTGTGGTTTACTGGAAATCGGTATTTTAAAGTGTTTCACAGGGGCGCTGAGGTACATAACTGAAAAAGATGTGTGCGTTTTTTGAGCATTCTTTTGATGTTAACAAACACTTCAAGTGTATTTTCTTCATTCGTGGTCGTTCTTTATCTACTGAATTCTCTTAGACAATAGCATAAATTCGTAGCTAATAGCCTTACAGTTTGTGCAATCACCTCTCTTCAGTTGGCTTCCATTGATTGAAGTGTACGCTAGTAATTTCCGCATTTTGTTTATTATCTGCGAAGTTATCTGCAGATCCAGTCTTCTCGTTTGTCGTCTATTTCACATCGTTTGCTTAAGAGTAAACAGCCCAACTCGTCCTCTGAGCTAGCAAATGCAACCAATCAACATGACACTTGCTGGAACTGCACTGAAAGACGGTTAGTTGACCCAGTGTGTGCGCTGGGAACTTCTTTATGTCGATTTCCAAATGATCATAGGTAAAACAAAGCGTCACTTGCTGGACCGATCGCGTGATTATGAATGGTATCTTATTTACTTGAAACTGGAATAACATACTCGTTTGCGTCTCGAACTTATACCATACGCAACTGTGTGTGGTCAAAAAATAGCTGTTGACCAGTCTGGTAGATAATTTTTGAGTTACCGATATGACGACGAAATTTGCGGAAAGACAATCATGTTCCGACTGACAAGTTAAGGATATATTACTCACACAAGCGCTCATTTTCGCAAGGCAATTAATAAAATCATGTGAACATTTCGCTCATTACGTCAATGGGCAAACGGCAAACACTTTTTCAGTTAGCAATGGCGTGATTGGTCGGTTACGCTGCGCTTGTCCATTGGTTTGACCGCACATGTTTGTCGAATGCATACAGAACGTTGATAGGAATTCGCAGAAATCATGCTCATTGGACGTAGTTTTGCTATTCACAAAAGTATTCCTGTTAGAAACTGTCAATTTGACCTCGGAATACGTATCTGAGACCTGAATGAATATCGGACCACCACCACTGAAATCCAAAGGGCTTCTACTCCGTTGCATATGCGATGCAAAACGACCGATATATCCATGGGAAAGCTTGAACGCACCGCACTTCAATCCACCATCAGACATTTCAGTAAATACCACCGATAATTAGACAATATATTTAGCGTAGGCAAATCGGATACTAATGTGAACACAGCACTCGGCATATTCAGTCGGTCAATTAATTCCACACTTGAGGGGGAGAACTGAAAACAAGATAACTTTTCTAGATTTTCTTTCACATCGACGAATAGACGGAACTCTTCAGCACAGGATTCATCGCAAAAATACCGAGACATGTCGGTGAACAAACATTCACAGTTTTGCACCCCTGAAACAAAACAGAAGTCTAATGTGCTGTTTGGCTGATACAGCACACATAGCTTGTTCAGTGGATAAGTTAGAAAATGAACTTGAATTCGTAAAGAACGTACTTCACGACAACGGCTACCCAGAACGATTTACCGCCAAAAATTTATCAGAACATCACTTCAACCTGAGGCGCACGACGTAAAAAGAAGCTTGTGTTTATTCGAGTGCCGTTCAAAGGTGACAACGCCACAAAATGGCTGGCAACTAGACTCTACCAGACAATCGGCAAGATCTCTGCTACAGCTTAACTCCGCATTCGATTCCCCACATCCCTAATTTTCGGGTTTTGTTACAAATACTGATAGTTCAGACGTCATCTTTATGCAGCTTCTCATTCACTTGTTCCTGTGGAAGCCGGTTATATTCGTCGAACGTCACGATGGCTTTAGAACCGAATCCAAGAACACCGCCCACAATGGCTGGTACACGGGGAATCACGACCGGTCAACAGCGCTATCTTCTCTCATCTGGTTGAAAGCGGGCATCAGGTGGAAACTGCTCAAGCCATCAAACTGGTATATCACACGCCAGGCAACCCATCGAAAGCTGTCCGAATTAAAACATTCTGTACTGTCGAGGCTAACGGAATCAGGCTGTTTGACACGGTATTGTCACCGAAAACAGTATGTCCAGAAGCTGCACCTACCACGGCCAAATTTCCATCGGATCGATCGTCAACCTGCGCGGTCAAACCAATGGACCACAGTGACATAACCGACCAATCAAGCCAGACGTTTGAAACCACAAATCTCCGGGAGACACCCTTCATAGGTCAAAATAATTCAAAGATCGTCCAGATAATTTGACACACCCCCCACATTCGCGGCGGATTACAGGTCTTAACTGTAGCATTTTTGAGCCGATCGCCATTTGGAAGGAAATCCGATAGTGTTACGAGACTACAACTATGGCACGAACATTTGCACTGACTGAATTCTTCAAAGGGAAGAATCTTGGTTTGATTGTAGAGACAGCCCAGACTCTTTTGTCATTACGCGCCAACGGTTCAGATCGCGCTTCTGCCAAAGTAGCGTTTAACAATATATGAAACCTCTCCAGCCTGGTATCGTGATGACATTTTAGGATGGAAGCATACTGCCGAAACAATGGTGGATTTGAGTTCGAGTGAACGGTAACGGTTGAATAAACAGTAGAATTCATGTAGTATTGTTATGCAAACCACGAGTAAACCAGCAGACTAGTTAAACGTGTTCAACTAACTGTTGAAGGGTTGATCGAGAGTAAAGGTACAAGGTCGACATTCGTTCAAAGCTTACGTCGATCTGTTGTTCATTATGGTGTTTGCACTGTAGTTACGATGGCCGTCACGCAGTTTATTTTTTCCGAATTTTAGTCCCAAATATAGAGGAAATAAGGCACTTTTTAATATATTTTCGTAAGCACTGACCATTTTCACTAGGCATGAAATTGTTAATTTTAGTAACGCTAAGCGGGAATCAAATTTTTACTCCCCTCCCTACCTCGACTGATTAACGACAACCAAGAATAATTTGATACCGTCCACGTACTGCACTTATCTTGTAATGAAATTGTTTGCGTGAATTCATCCCCTCTTGCTCTGTTCAGCCCCGAATGCACCATGAAAGGCCAGTTGAAGATATTCCGGATGCGCGATTCCAGCCACAGCTGTACGGTAAGTAAGAGTGGTGAGGTGTTTTCAAAAATAACCGCTAAGTTAAAAAGCACACTAGTTTTGTCTGACCACTTGAAATGTCTGATGACCTTTCTCCTTAATTCCTTCGAGCAAAACATAAAAGTTGCTGAATATTAATGAAAACAATCGGTTTTTCTCAATAACGCCTAATTTGCTTGCAACAGTGTCTTACGTATTTGGCGTGCTACCATTTATCGTGACATACGACTTATCAGGCAACGTATAAAATACTTGCCAATTTGGGTCCGCTATTAATTTTCAAAATGCTGACCTATTTATCTATCTGGGTGCAAAAGCTGTAGTTGTATGTCTTTGGTGCCCAATTTTACACTTGGCAGACTTTTGACTATTCATCGGTGTATTTGTATTCATAATTTAAATTATTGCACATCCAAATGGTTACGAAAAATTGTTCAACACCCATAAGAGATTCAGTCATCTATAAAATATAGAATAAACAAGATTCACAACGCACTTTGACAACGCCAGCAATATCCGTTTTACTACGGGTTCTCAACGGTGTTTCACGGTTAACTTGACGAACGAAATCGTACCCTCAGATATGTACCAAATTGACTCAAAACTATGAAGGTTATGAACTTCAATGTAATATCGTTGTGACAACGAGACTCAGCTCGTTGTGTGAACGCTACTTATCGACATGAGTTTGGTCTGCCTGGTTGTAATCTGATTGACGATACTTGTCCATGTACAAGGATTTTAAAAATCATTAAGCTTGAGTCGATGCCCTTGAGGAGTAATGATCATCAATCACTGAAGGATATTATTTAAGATTTTTTCAGATGATCCAAACTCGACAGTTTAACTCTCAGACAACCGGATCCATTGCGTCACAGTGGAATGGGTGGACAATCAAGCCCACCTATGAATTATATCAATCTTCGGCATGACTTCTCAGCTCTTTTGACATGGCGTACATTTTCCGGAGACAGGCAGTCAACGCAACCGCCTAAAACACTACAGGAGTCAGCAGTTTTGCACCCAGTCTGTAGGTAGTCAACAAAACTGCAACAACATACATCAGTACATTACGTCAACTTGCTGAGAATAAATTGAGAAGTAACTGTTTAATTGTTCACAAATTTGGATTGCCGCTTGCCGTGCAAACTGGGGTGTTCGAACTTGAGTTAGAACAAACTATTCTAAACAAATTAACGGCAAAAATGTAACAGTCAGCTCTCAGTTAGACTACGCATAAGCAAAGTTTTGTAAACTAAGAAACGGCTGGAGATAGAAATTTTCTTTCACTCTTGACGAAATGATAGTTGTTGAAAGTAACAGTGGAGATTATATCAAGTCATTCACAAGTATATCAGGACCCAAACTCCCTGACTGACTACAGAACAAATTTAAAAATGACGTCGTGCGCAGGAATGCATCGCTACGCAGCCGAAGAATGCAAACTGTTAACGTAAAAATGGTAGTGATTTCCTTCACCCTCCTTGCTAGTTTTGGAGTAATTCAGAGCAGTATCAGGTGGCAGAAGGAGATCAACAAACATAACTTCTTAAGTTAACTGGCGCTTCGTTAGACAATGATTTGAGCCCCGTCAAACTTCAGGTTTTTAAAACAGGAACCTCTTTACAGACCAAATATTTTGTAATTCATTGTTAAATTTTGCTTTATTTCTCTGCAAGGTTCATGGAACAACATACGTACTACTTCAGGCAATATAACTGTTTTTAACTCAGTGTAATTCAGTATGGCGAAAATGGTCACTTAATGTTAGTTAATAACTGACCTCCTTTACTTTCACATGGGTCCCATGTGTAATTATGGTTGGGTATGGCCAGATTATCGACATCCGGTCTGTAATTGTATTTTCACTAGTATTTCTAGTAGGACGTCTGTGTATGTAATTTCACATTACAATGCTAACTTTATTGTGCAGGTTGTATTGAATTCCACAATGAGAACTAATGCGATCCAATGGGTCGATAAGTGACATCGGGTTCCGTAGCAGATTGAACGCACATGTGAAAATGGCCAAATAAGTACTGTATCCCAACCGGTAATATTCTTCAACAGAAACATTCAACTTGCTAAACAAGGATGGCTCCGAGGATTGTGAACACAAATAAATGAGCATCGTCAAGAAGGATTTCATGTATCATGCTTATTTTTGACGACAGCATTAAGATACCCGGTCCAAGTAAATAGCTGTAACCGCGACCGATCTCAAGTGGTTGTACGTTTGAGCTCCGGTTATCCCAAGTAATGTTGCTACCTGGTTACTGGCCACTTGGCAGTACTCACGGCACACATTGGCAAGTATGTCATACAGCACCAAACGTTTACGGTTTATGCAGCTTGATACTCAACTGAGAAGATATGAAGATTCATACTCGGTGAACTAGGCAGAAGGCCTACGATTTGTACGATGTGATAGTGTCGACATGAACACCTGTGATTCAGAAGTCTCACACAAAATGCACCTTAATATCCAGAGGGCGTTCAGTAGCATTACCGATTCCGCAGGCTACATTTGCAAACTTAGTCTTGCGAAGGATGCTGTTAACTTTAAAGCTGAACGATGTCGAACCTCAAAGTTCTTGGGTACGGGAACTCCCGTGAAGGCAGTAAGCTATCTCAGTCATATAGCAGTGGATACGCTGTCTTCCAGGTAGCTCCCGGACAGTCATCATTGTTGAAGGTCGTAGTGTGGTCCGATGTATATCTCAATAAACACGTCAGCAGCTAGCCGACTCACTGCTGCAGTCCACCTTAAGCCACTTCAGCAAAACTACGCTTCATACACGGCCTTAAACCACCCTCAATTTATACTCCAGTGAAAATCAAAGTAACGCGATACCGGACTACGTCGGTCGAATTCATCTACCAGTTACTTTGCTAACTCTCTGGTTATCTAGTACCGAATGTATTTTTTAAATGCTGAATGTTAACGATCTGAATGCTTCACACGGCACCTAAATTTGACTGTAAGTGTGACGAGATTAACGTCATCAGCAGCGGGCACCAAAAAACGAACGACAAATTGGCTGCGTTGTTTCAACCTCACCTACTTTTGGTCAGAATCTTCAAGTAGCAGAATTACTTCTCTTCTAACAAGACAAAAAACAAACCGTTGCGTTAGCTATTTGTCCCGCTTCTTCTGGAATGGCCCTGTAGGGGGTTGTGCGAATTTTCGTTCATCATTCCAAATTTTCTGAAGCTGCTTGCCAAGACCCCAGAACAGAGTTCCGACGATTACTCGTGGCCGATTTATATGGATCCCCAAGGAATAAGATCTGAAATCGAAACAGCAAAGGCTTTCTTTCGCAAAGCTAGGTAGCTATTGCCCTCTTGAAAATATAAAAAGGATTGTTGAGTCGATCTAAAACATACCGAACCCGAAGAGTGGATAACCAAGTCTGATTTTCTTCAGAGGTTATGCTACAGTCACGTTTCATCACATCTTCAGTTGCTAAGCGACATTCGGGAATGAAAATATCCAAACGGTCCACGAAACCATCTGTCAAGTCACTTAAAACACCAAGAGCGGCATGAGCCCAAGAAGGGTTGGGCGTAACTTCAATGTTTGTCTCACCCTAAGTTGGTCTGTACCGTCACAACTAGTGCCCCAGTTTCAAAAAATGAAGGATCAACACTACTAGCTGGCATTACAAAATAATGCCAGCTGCTGTTGCTACACAAAATTATTTACTGTAATGTTAATCATCACAAAGCTACATACTTTAGGCTATGTCTTTGCGTAATTAATTTTATTACTAACTTGTATAGCGCAATAATTTAGTAAATTTTGCAGAGCGTATCACCTTTTTGTTGTTTATGTGACATACACGTTGTGCATCGGAGTGTTTCCCGACAAATTCATCTGGAATAGATATTTTGTGTGGAATTAGGGCAGACCACTGATAACATCAGTCACCAAACCACAGTGCTAGTGACGAAAGTGGTAACTACTCTTCTAGTTTTCAAAAAAAGTAGTAAGCAGTCACTTATTGATAAACAGATTGGGAATAACACAACGTTACGAGCAAGTTGTAATACTCTACGTTTCAACTACCTCGGGTGACCTTCCTCAGGAGTGTTGTATGTGTGATTTCGATTACAACACTCCTGAGGAAGGCCACCCGAGGTGGTTGAAACGTTGAGTATTACAACTTGCTCGTAACGTTGTGTTATTCCCAATCCGTTTATCAATAACATGTTAAACAGGACGCCCAAACTATTTAGCTTCATTCGTGCTAACTTTGGTGAGGATATCTTACAAGCTGCCACGTACTTTAAGCACGGATTCCAGTGGAAAAACGCTTGGAACAGAACTAACGTTTCAACTGGATTCTGTACATTCAAGTAACAAAACAACGGGTGCATGCAGAAGGACGCTTTTTTGTTCACGGTGATATAATTTATGCAGTCCATCGATGAAAATGTTTGTCTTACTGTTTCCATTGGTGAAACATGGTAGCGCAGTGAGTCGCTGTTTTGCTGTGTACATGGGTATAGTTTGACTTCATCCGAACTTGTTCTACAACAGAGAATGCTAGTTTTCCCATACTTGTAGGTCAAGGTAATGGTTTATCCTCTTTGAACCAACTAACTCATTCACTCTAAAACTCTGCTACATTTTAATCATTATCAGGGAGACCACGAACACTTTCTGGATCTCCTACAGCCCAGCATGGTCAAGGTATGCCCTTTCGAAATGTCTTGGCACCTGCATCCCCATCTAGGCAACTGTAAGTGATAAGGACGCAATCAGATTTGTTGCAATTATACGTTCTTCCGTTGTACCAAATTTCGCACTTTTCGCTAATGTCTTTTTATTAAATTGTACTGTACAACGTCGCCAAACACGAAGACATGTCACTATGTTTTTGGTCGAGTAGACAGATCAGAATTTGCAGAGAAGCAGACGGTAAACGATAGTTCAAAGAGATCTGGGAGTATGTCCACGGAGAGAGTTATGGGTTTCGACATAATTTAAATACAACTTGATTATCACAATTTGGCTTGGCTCTTAAGTGGTACACTCACAATCTAGCGTCTGTTTGATGAAATGTTATACTAGTCAGTGAATGAGGCGACATAGTTTCACGGCAACAACGAAGCATGTGAATGAAACATTAGTTGGACAATGATTAGTTTGGAAGATCCAGCTTTTACTTATAAGACAGCACAAGAGACCTTCTGTGGGAATGTCTCTCAGATAGCACAAAAAGTTAGTGTCCATTATTTTTGTACTTTTCGAAAAAATTGCTTGGATTCGTATCAGGGTGATGTAGTTTGGACATCATTTTTAGAAACGAACAGTTTGACTTGAATATTCCTTGTGAGACAGCCTGACGAGATACTTAGAGGATGTAATAAGATGGTGCATAGAGTGTGGTGGTTGGCGCAAAAGTCGGGAAGGCCGCTACACCAGAATTTGGACTGAAATCTAAGTTACACTCACGACAGTGACATACATTAACAAGAGCAAAACTCAGGGTTAATACCTATGTTTGAAAGAGGCTGACTGAAAAGACTACCTGTATGGGGGAGATGCTAACAAGCATGAACGTTATTTCAATTATGACGCTCAAAATTATGCTCATTCTTGAGACAAATATATCAGATCGTGATTTATCCCCTCAGTGAAATGAGTAGGGTGATCTCGTCTTTTTCAGATATTTGTTTAAATAGTCGTATGCTTCCAGGGCGGTTGATAATTTGACCACTTTGTTCGTTCAGGCGGGCAAAATCACCATTACTTCCTTTTTTGCCGTTGAAACTGTTGAGAAAGAATAAGTCATATTTTGGTGCTGAACTAAGAATATTTGTTCAAACATATCAGCATCTGGCTGTCTGCTGTTGTCCATTAGGGTCCATAAAAACAGTTAAGCTTGATTTGACACCGACGTCAACCTGTCACCTGCTTTGATATAACTGCAAACTAACGGAATTAGTAGAAGAAGCTTGCGAGCTAATAGAACTGAGACTATGCCGAATTCATTTTGCTTTGTTTCTTGGAGAAAGCCAGATAGAACCCCAATAGTGAAAGGTTACATTGCTGTTCTGTGACGCATTGCAGAGGTTAAGAAAAACCAGATTTATAAAGGTAAATATGTAGTTGTAAATAGGCATTTGATCAATCGCCAGGCCAAATGTCACATATATAACTTTATTAAACAATTATTGATGAGAAAAGTTACTGAGATTAAGCAAATCAAGTTGGAACAACAGTCAACAGGTCATATGAGCGACGGAATTCAACGCTTTCCAGGGGTGAAGCCTGGCCAGGATAACAGTGGCAAGTATCATCCAACTAAAACCGGATAAAATTTAGCAGCGTACAAACGTTATGATGAAAAATTTTATCCTGTACTACCCACGATTTTCCTGTCGTATTGTCACATTTTCTGCTAGGCCTCAGTGAGTAGCCTCCGCTTGTTGTCTAATTGTGTTTTCCGTTTGTCTTACTGGCGAGTTGAATTTCAACGTTTAGCCGGCTTAGATGGAATCCAAGCACATTGAACTCACTGAGTCGGTTTTGTGTCGTTAGCCCACTGAAGAGCATACGTCCGACATAACATATATGTTCATTTGCTTACACGGTAGGCACCCGAACCAGTATGGTCTGCTACCCGACAACCTTGTCCAGCTGTACATAAGAATTTAATACAACCCAAGTGGTTATGCTCTGTGCTTTAGAGTGGAAAACAAGCCAAAGGAAACTACCGACCAAACGATGTTACTTTCCAGAAGTGTTAAAAAAGGACGAAAATCCGTAACCTCATGTTCATTTCGGTCAGTAGTTCTTACCCAAAACCTCAACGGTAGGCAAATTTAAAAGAGTTTTTAAGTTCATCTTTATACGGTCTTGAGAGTTTCACCTGAAGTGTTCATTTTCAACCCCCCGAACTGGTGCATATTTTGATTGGGTTCAAGATGATTATTCCCTAAAATGCTTCGTTTGGTAATATGCCAGTCGAGCGTAACTAATATTTTTTTAGTCACAATGATTGAAGATGATTTGTACCGGATTCCAAAATACGTTCAATGATGTCAGAGATTAAGTTAATTGAAATTGCCTAAATTTTTTGTTGAACACTGAATGATGAACTCAAAGTTCGATCCAGATCGAACATTTTGTGCGTCCGATCAGCTGCTTGGAACTTTAAACTTAACATCCACACACTAGTTCGTGAAGAACATAAGCATTCTGATTTATTCAACTTTACGACTTTTATCTTTCTACCTTAGACGTCACTGGGGCCAAACGAGCTATGACGAACAACTAGTTCGAACCGTTGGTGAGTTTTTCGGTTGTTTTCAAGGGTGTTAGGCACTTTTAGACATTTCAGTCTTTTTCATCAACAACAATTAGCATACGAAAAACTAATATCCACATTGTATTACGAACTTGTTCTCTGTGCTATCGATTGCTGATCGTTCCAAATGTGTGCACAAGAGACAGAATGATCAAAAGTTTTATGTGGTCTTATGTATGTTAGTGGGGCGTGAATAAAATTTGTTCAGCAATTCGTACGATATGTGAAGCCAATGAAACAGCCAACAAATATACAGCCAGATGCCAAAAACAGTCATCCACATAAAGAGAAAGAATACACAGGGAGAAATCTTGTACCCAACAGAAGTGTTTGAGTGTAGTGCTTCTTTTTGAAAAGAGCCGACTGGAAAGTATGTGGGAATGCGGTAGCTGCGATCAACTATAGGTGCTGTGCAATCTATATGAAAACCAAAACCCCATACTATTGATAAGGAAATTTTGTATAACTCGTCTTGCTCCTGTGGCCTTGACACGAAGTGACAGGGATGAGTTAAAAATGCACGACTAATCTGATGCGAAAAAAGAAGACGTACAACTCGAAAGGAAGTTCACATAGTGCTACTACTGAACCTTAAACAAACGTTCACCATTGGTAAACCTTTCGACGAATTGCTTTAAGATAAACTACTGGACTAAGTGAAGCACTGGATGCCTGAAACAAGCCAACTGGAGTGTGACGGTTTCCAGAACACTAACAATATCTTTTCCAAGAGAAAATTACGATTATTTTTTAATATGAAACTAGTTGTACTTGACTGGACATCAAACAAAAGCGGTTAAGAAAGGACATATTCGCGGCTCTGCAACAACGCTGGGTATATGTCAAAATTTTCATTACTCGTCGGTCACTCGAATCAACACATGGAGGGAACACGTGCAAAAACAGGAGCTTGTGACAAGGATCTACTGTAACAGTAGTTTTGAAGTTTGTACTAGATGAACTGCTTCACAGACCTTAAGGATTCCATCTTTTCCCTAGGCTGAAATAATTTGACATATACGTAAAATAAGTAGCGAAAAATATTTCTGCTTTGGGCGATGTTCAGTGTACTAGGTAGGATATCGTATGTTGGTTAGACCTGGGGTAGAACGGAGTTTGAACCCTACGCAAATGACAACGATATAGCCATACACTGGAGTTCTGCTAGTATGGTTCAATTTTGCAACTGAATGTCTATACATGTTCACGCTCACCTACTTACAAGGTACACAACGTGAGGCGCATGTTCTTCTACATATGGAAAAAATCTAAACCACTTTGATTTGTCGAAATGGTCCCTTCACTTGGTTATACTTACACTTTACTTCAAGCCGAAGTGCGGTTCTCTAAAATGTATTGTGATAGTTTTGTGTGCGTTGAAGCCCGTTGCCTCTAAGCAGGCACAGTGTCATCCAACCTCATGTCTGCAGATCCACCATTAACCCCTTGTAGGTGGTTCTTGATAGGAGAGAATTCAGTTTGCAGTATAACACGTGTTCTGAGGAAGATGGATCACCTTGTCTAAGATGATCAGCATTTTGACCGTCAGATGTCAAGCGAGTATGACGTCTATCCTCTACCGCCCATGATGTTCACTATGCAGTGGATCAACGCCGTTGTCGGAGAGCACGTTCAACGCATACTTAGGGAGAAATGTGTGAGAGACATTAAGTCGCGTGCTGTTTGTGAATGCAGTCAGTCCAAAGCTAGACACCAGTTAGGTTACAGCTCACAGAATTGTGCCTACGTGATTTCTGCACTGGAATTCTGCCTCGAAGCAAAACTCTGCGATTGCTACGAAAATTCTAATTTATTTCTTGGAGAGACGAAAAAAGACGGTAAATAACAGCGAACACTGATAATGAAGGTCAGTTTTGCCGGGCCGGATTGAGCGATGCGCTGGCGATACGATCTAAAAAGGGACTCGAGGATATATTATCATCACCCAACTTACAGTAGCTGACTGATGAACTGTGGTTCTTCCATCATCATCATCATCATCATCATCATCATAGATAGCAATACATCAGTGGTTCACATTAACGCTTAACTGCCACACAACCATGAAGAAAAAGCAAATCCTATATAGGAAGAGAGAAGAAAAAAGAAGGGGGCGGGAAGAGACCTAACTAATGAAAATGACTACGTCCATATTCAAACATTCAACATCAAGGTGTCTACAA
This sequence comes from Paragonimus westermani, assembly GCA_008508345.1. NCBI lineage: Eukaryota > Metazoa > Platyhelminthes > Trematoda > Plagiorchiida > Troglotrematidae > Paragonimus > Paragonimus westermani. The sequence goes on along the minus strand of QNGE01000037.1, from coordinate 276,067 downwards.
CTTGCAAACAAACAACTGAGCTGCACGTGAGAGTAAGGCAGCGAGACAGCTTCCTTACGGCTATCACTGCCCCGCCTCATTAAATGCACTCACTTCACAGACCACTCGGCCAGACAACGGCAACATTCACGTCACTGAGCTCGCTTAGCCGCCATCTCACCTACAATCTCCAACCACCGACTCGGTGAGTTGCGAGGGACCCAGCCCGGGAGACGAACACGACCCACAGTGGCCAACCCCTTCGTGAACGACTCCATTTCCCTACGCCAGGTCATTATCTGTCCACCTCGCACCTTACACCAGTCGGTCGCAGTGCCAGCGAACAGTGCTTGGTGTGGAAGACGACTAGCTGGCATCCTTAATACGTGACCTAACCATCTAAGCCTGTGCAAACGTAGAGACTGGACAAAAGAACTCGCCTGGAAATCACTACCAAACACTCGCTTCCTAACCTCCTCGTTACTTACACGCTCGTGCCACCCGATCCGAGCGATCGAACGCAGACATCGGTGGTCAAATACTTGAGGACGGTTCATGTCTTCTACCCTGAGCGGCCAGGTT